>OMKL01048531.1:8263-24340 GCA_900302295.1 Parasudis fraserbrunneri
GACTGCTGCTGTGCTCCCTGACCCAGGCTGCTCCTTCAGAGGAAGCTAGACCATTTCCTTGTTGTGTAACTCAGGTTACATTACATACTCACACCAAACACACACACACACACACACACACACACACACACAACTCAGCGCTGGACTTCAGAACAAGCAGTACTCTGTACTGCAATCTACATTAGGTCATGATACTAACGTTTTAGTCAAAGTAGATTACATCATGATACTAACTTTTTAGTCGATGTAGATTACAGTTTCAGGTGAGTGATTTAGTGAGAAATATATACACACACACACACACACACACACATATATATATATATATATATGTATATATAATACATATATTTTCAAGTAGCATTTCACTAGTTGAGTAATTCATTGAAGTGGCTGATAGAGCTGACAGACTTCCCAGCGACAGACAAAATGTAACCTATAGCTTTTGGCCAGTGGCTATTGTTCCATTCCAACCCCTGGTGCAGATTATCATCAGTTTGTTTGACATTGATATGTCTAGTTCTGGCTCCAAAAGCCCCTCTCTTCCCAGTGAACAGTGGGTGGTTGAATCGGGACACCAACCTTAGCAGTCCCGGGTTGCCAGGCCAGTCGGCACAGGGACTTGGCGTTGCTGACATCATTGGACTTTTGCAGCAGAGGCCAACTGATCACCTGAGTCTGAATGGACACAAAGTACAAGCTGCCGGTTCAATCTCTTCTCGTGTGGCGGGACAGCAGGGGAATTCTCATCAGACACTATGAAGACGAGATGGACTGTTTCATTGTCGGGATGGTAAAATAATGACCTACCTGTTCCTCGATCCTCCACACCACAACAGAGCCATCACAGCTAGCAGAGGCCTGACAAGGAGAGAAGAGGGAGAGAGGTGGTGAGCTTTGTGTTACATTACAGGCAACACTGTTACCTGATCTGGGATAAATACATATTTTAAGTCATTTTCGAATATGTGGAAAAACCTTTTGTGCTCGATTGAACTTGTCTGTCATTTTTTTTTGTATCATTTATATGTTTACTCTTATTATCCTCGTTTGGTTTTGCACTCTCACTCTTACCTGTGTCTCTCCTGTGTTTCTTTCTCATCGCTGTTGCTGCTATGACACCCGAATTTCCCTTCAGGGATGAATTAAGGTTTATCTAATCTTATTTGAACTCCAGAGTTAAAAACATCACACGTAGCTAATATCTTGACATAAAGTAAGTCTTCACATCCTGTTGGAGAAACGTACGGTTTACCACCAAGGTAAACAGATTGGAGGCTGAGTCATCCAATAGGAGGTTGGGGTATGACACAGAGTGTTGTGGTCATAGTTCAGTGGTTGTGCTGCCAAACTGAATGGATTGTGCAGAACTGCTGTAACTGTGCATGTGCTGTAACCCCAAATCCTCACGGGAAAGGACAGCTGTCTTAGCCATCAATGGGCATCATGTCCTGTGAGAAATCGGGGTACAACACATGCAGTTAAAATTAGTCAGCATTGCCATTCGATTTGGTACCCAAACACTCCACCTGCACGGTTTGAACGTGTGTCGTACCCCCGTCTCCCATTGGGTGACTAACAGCTCAAACATGCTTCAAGCGCCAGGGTGCGCACCTACTCCTCACGCGCCGTCTGCAAACGTCTAACAACACATACTGGCTTCATGTGCAGCGTGTGCTTTCATGAATACAGCAGCTGCAGACAGTGGGAACCATCCATCGATGATCTGACACGTGTCAGAAGAAGAGTGCATTGCTGAAACTTTTGAGAGGCACGTGCCGGGCCGGAACACCCGATACGGACCGTCACTTCGGCCCGCAATCGCATCATAACGGCTGTGCGTGCTAACCATTAGCCGTTAGCCTCCAATACGTTAGCCTCGTTACCCACCAGGAAGTCGTCTTTGGGGTCAAAGGTGACGCTGAGCACAGGTGCATCATGGCCCCGTAGTGTTTTCTGTTGGCTGCTGTCTGACACTTCCACCACTTTAACCATGAAGTCACTGAGTGAAGAGAGAAAACAAAGCAGCGACAGAGCAGAGTAAGTCTTTGTTGTCCTCGAGGGGCAACTTGTCTTGCAGCCAACAGATAAAAAGAAAAAATTCACAATGACACAACATACAAAAGTGTGTCATCATCAATATGACAATCACCTTGTTAAAAACATAGCAAACATATTAACAATCAACACAAAACCTCACCACTAGGGATGGACCAATAGGAACACTGTGGCTGATACTGATAGCCTATAATAAATGTTATGTTATGGCCGATAACTGATATTTACCTATATCAATATGATTTGGTCCGTCTAAAAATAAAAAAAAGTTCCTACAGTAATCCAATTTTGTTCATACTGAAAGTGTCATGAAAACTGTGCAATAACAAATATTTTCCGTTTCTGCAGTCCATTTCAATGCTGTTGAACACATGCAGATACCCAAACAAAATTTGCGTAGCACAAACAAAAAAAAGCCGATGGCAGAGATGACAGACAGACAGCCAGCCAGGCAGAGGAGGGACAGTCGGTACTGGCACTACCACAATTTCCTGATTTCTACAAACACATTTCAAATTAAATGCGCAATGCCAGGTATGTTTAAACAATGCAATGTAGAATATGTTATTATCTATCGTCCCACTCTTCCTGAAAACCTTGTCTATTTTCCTCTCTCCTCCATGACATCTAGTCAGCTCTGTCCTGAACCCAGCAGTGAGTGCAGCTTGGACCGTGTCCTATATGAAACCCCAAAACAGCTACAGAAATAAGAGAGAGGGGATGTGAACTCTGAACAAACAAAAGCCATAAACTGTCAAATCAGTGAACAAGAAAAATAGAATAATCCGGATTTCCTCTAACATCCGTTGGGGGTGTGGATCCCGATCTGCCCTAACAGGCCTCAGATGCCTTTGCTCTCAGTCAATATCACAACAGACGTTAGCTGTGTGGAAATAGACACGTCAATATGGCGACATGGTCGGCGCCTTAATTGCTGTGATAAACGTCTTCAGGGCAAATCAATACTAGCAGCAAACAGACATTTATCCCCCCAATCATGACTAATCATAATCCAATCTGATGTGGTGTTGAGCTGGTATGGTGCAGAATCATTCATGCACACTGGTGTCTGGAGCTCATTTGGCCCCGGAAAGGGGGGAGTAAAACCTCCTAGGATCGAGGGCTGCCCCCTCCGAGTCGTTAAATCTGTCCGTTTGGTCTTAGTCGACCAAGACTTTATTAGTCTATATGGCATTTTTTTTTTTATCCTTTCTTTCCATGAGTTATTTCCGGAAAATAAAAAGAACATATCTGGTAAGGTCTTGCTTAAATATTCCCCATAAAAAATATTGTTCCATTTTTAATGTGTTCGCGTCGGAAGAACAGCTGCAGGCTTCGGCACCGGCCTCAGATACCACAAACACCGAGGCAACGCTCTCATATTCATAAAATATTTACTCAAGATTAAAGTCATAAATGTCAAATTGACATTTATCTGTTCCACAGGTCTTTGGGCACAGATTTACCTGTGCAACTTTAAGCTTGAAAAAAATAAAAATAAGAAAAGTCTCCCTTTCTACACATGTTAGTACCTGGAGCCGGCAGCGATTCTGGAGCCGCTGCGGTTGAAGGTGACGTGGTTGGCGTTGGTGGTGAACCGGGTCAGGATACCGTCCGGGTCGCCGTCCGGAAACGTGTGGATCTGAACTGTGTTGTTGGAGCCTGCCGTCACCAACTTGCCATTCTGTAGAGGAAGCACACAGAACAGAAGACACGGATTCATCATTCATACAGTAGCGGATTCTTCAGGATATGAGGGGCTGTGTGTCGTGTCTTTTGCGATACGCGAGTCCACGATATTATATTGATACGCGATGCCTTTTTCATGGTATATTATCCAGGCCTTTAATGAAAGACCACACGTGTCCGTCCTGCAACGTCGACCTTATATCAGATAAAGACACATTCACTGTCTGTTCACTTTGTTTATTCTCTACATTTGTTTTAGGGCCGAATGATTTCGAAAATATATCTACGCTGATTGCTATTATTTTGACTGACGTTGCAACTGTGATATGATTCACAATATTAGAGGGAATGATAATTTATGCGTCACTATTCTCATTTTCATTGAAAAACATATTGAAATGATCATGGTGTGATTTTTGTAGGGGATTTGTACCAAACAAAGATGTTTTCTTAAAAGGAACGCTCCAACATTTTGGGAAATACACTTATTTGCAATCTTCCCCAGAGTCAAGGCCTCCGCACATGATCAGCGGCAAAATCTCTGTGCACCGGCTGAGCCACTGTTTCCCTGTGGGGAGGGCGGTGGCACCCAGCTAGGCAGCAGCACCGCTTCAAACTGCCACCGAGTGCTGCACACTAACTTCTAATCATTCTAACCTTGACCTTGGTTGGCGCTGACCTTACAAAGCGATACCAGTGAGTGAAATACAGCTTTATGTGACGTGAGCAAAAGCAACTTCCAAACTAGAGTGGATCACGTTAAGAGATGGTGGACAAATTAATCATCTCTTGGTTTTGGAGTGTAACACCGCATGCAAGCTGACCACGATCTTTGCAGGAATTTTGTTGTTGTTTGTCCTCATAAAATAGACGATCTCCGTGATGACGATGAACTAGATACCTGAGCTCAGCCTCACGGTGAGCAAAGAGCAGCATGCTGGTCATGAGCAGGCAGCTTTAGATGAGAAGACCAACATCAATCTCCTCGCTGTGCGTCAGTTTTGGAGTTGTTGGAAGTTGTATTTCTTCATTTTTGATGGAACAAGGCTAGCTGATCCCCACTGCTTCCAGTCTTTGTGCTAAGCTAGGCTAGGCTACCATGCACCTGGACCTCTCTCTGGGGCAACTAGACACAGAGATGAAACTGATATCAATCTTATTGTCTGACTCTGGGAAAGAGTGTTCCTTTTAGGTCAGTGGACTATATACCTTCAGAGCTAAAGAGTAGGCTTTTTCTCCCACGCTGATGGACTTAGGATCGTCATCATCCAGACTCTCCCATATCCGGACATCTCCATCACTCCCGCAGGTCACTATGAACCTGAGGAGGAGATCACCGGGGGGGTCAGGGGTTGAATATTTTTTATGCAAAAGACACATGGTAGAAAAGCTCCAAAACTTATATTAAACTGATATTTCCCACGGGTTCTTTGTGGTGGTGACAAGCCAAGGTGGGCAAGATACACTGTCAAGCAGAGGAAAGGACTGTATGCATGCAATAAAATAAACTGTTTAACTGTGTTAATATATTATTATAACGATTTGGATAGGGCATGCCTTATATAGTGATGTAATGCGTTGATTAAATCTATGTATGGGAAACACTAATGGAGACTGGTTTGCAGTGGTCTGAAAATGTTTCAAGGAGGACTTTCTCATTACTATGTGTGTGATTTTCAAGAATAATGCGTTATGAGCTCTTTTACAACTTTCTCAACATGGTATAGCCTGACCAAAATAGAATTCTGCTAAGATATGCGGCGATATTTGTTTACAAACACTGAATACACACTTTCTAGATACATATCTAACTTGTCAACCTGTCATAGACTGCCCAGTCATTGTTGAAACACACGGTTTATAAATTACAGTGATAATTCTCCAACAGTGTCTTAGGTTTTCAGCCATTTATGTTTAAATTACTTTATGCCCTTTGACTTACTTTCCGCTGTCATCAAAGCAGACGTCGGTGTGTCCTTCTGCGTGGCCGTAGCGCATGGGTTTTCTCTCACACGGCATGTTGACAAATTACACCGCTTAATTACAGAAGACAAGAGAAATTATGTTAATAGTGAAGCTAACAGCATCAAGGCATTTTGTTTATTGCAGCTCCTAATAGAGGAGCTGTATTTTGTATTGCTGACAGAAGGATACTCTGCGGATATAACGCACTCCCTTGTCTTGAAACGTTACCTGTCGATTGTCTAACAAGTAAGCCAGAATATACTAATACAATGTATGTGCCAGTTTGGCTGACTAACATCAGCTTGTTATAAGGCCACTGATGAGGTTAAGCTGTATCAACTTACATTTAGCTAGCTCGCTAACGTTAACGTTTACTTACTTCTAACAACACTTTACAGCTATTTAGCTAACGAGCATTAACGCCAGCTGTCTCGTTGTTCAGAGATGCATGCATTACTTGGGGTTCTTTTCAGAACGGTGTTGTTTAGTCAAATAGTAACATATAATACGACAAAAAGTCCTAAATAACTTACAACTTCAATGGACTACGTTTCCTCCCTCAGAGATGTGGTTCGGCTGAATTTCCCGCGTTGTGTTGAAAACAAGGAACATCGGCGTGAGAACTCCCGCCAGCAACGTCATCACGTCACCCTCTCGTCTCCTCCCATATAGTTCCCACCCACGTCCCACTGATCTTGTTGAATGAGTTGTGATGGTGGGAGAGGTGCTATATGTATGTCTGTGGTGATTATGCTCTGCTACATGACTATCTTTGAACACAGACTCATACACTCCAGAAAAAGTGTGTGTGTGTGTGTGCGCGCACGATTATGTCAAAAATCAGGACCAACTTTGAGAATACACACCACGAAAGCAGGACATTTGGGGTACAACTGAGGACATGTTTGACGTCCTGATTTTATTTGGCGATTTTATTTGTAGCAATGAGATCTCTGCCACATCGGCCCCCGGGAATTTCCACCGGATGATGTCACCCGGCGGAGAACAGATCTCTAGTGAACTGCAGACACAATTTCCTCAACTATTTCCTCAACTTTCCTCGAGTTGGGGAGTCGAGTCGACCTACTACAGTTGAAAACAGTTGAGGAAATAGTGTCTGCAGTTAACGATAGATTTGCTGTCCTTCAGGTGACATCATCCGGCAGAGTTTCTCAGGGCGCCGACTTAGCTGAACTCTCGAGACACAGAACACGTCAGTAAGTTTTATGTCAGATTATCACATGTCCTCCACACAACAGAACGATATGATCCACGTTTTAAAAAAAAAAAGAATCGGCAAAATGCCCCTTTAAGTTTCGGGTTAGGCGTAGCAGAGTATCTCTGCCTGAAGCCTAGTAAGCCTAATATTTCCCTCAAGTGGCTAATGGGAATTCCCCCTATGCCGAGGGGTAGATGTATGGTTTCCCATGTGGGGAGCGTGGGTTTGCATCCAGGTGGGTTATACAGGCATGTAGTGGGTGGGGTTAAAGCATAAGGTCAGGTATTATATTCCTGGGGGACCTTGTAATTGTCTCAAAGCAGCAGTACACAAGCAAACAATATAGCATTATCACATGGCAATAACAATTTCTAATAGTAAACGAGGGAGGGAAAAAGAGAGATCTAGTGCCAAGCAACGACCTATTTATTTATTTATTCTTTTCTTTTTTTGAGTAGCTATGATGTATCAAAGAACATCTCTTTCCTGTGGCCAGCTGAGGTCCAGCTCCTGTAGGTCGACTTTCCATTGGTCTGTCTGAGAGGTGTCTGCTGGGATCATTTCATTTGCACAGCAGGAAATACACTGATGCAGACGGTACTGTGTCTAAATATTACATCAATGAAATCTAATAGTGTGTGTGTGTGTGTGTGTGTGTATGTGTGCCCAGAGCCTACATAATGGTACAAATCTGTAGTCATATGCCTCATGTAAGAATGAGAAAGACCAAGGCTACTCAGGGAATAAAAGCTAATGTTTCATTTCTCAATTTTGGATATCAAATATAATACATTAATGTATATAGGCCTATACAGTGTAATGTTACATCTCTTTTATAAGCTTCTGGGTATGCCATTGCTAACTGGATCATACAAGACATCATGAATTTTTCATGTCTGTGGTTCAGGCAAATCAATATATATGGCTCCTGATTCTGTCCGTTGACCTAGACTGTACATTGAGGATAGAGGATAGCGGCGCGGCCAGAAAGGATCAAACCCCGATAGCCGAAGAACAAACTCAAAGAGGATTTCCACGAAATCTGAGAGCGATATTCCAATTTCTAAGCCCTCATTACAGGAGCGTGGGTTACAAACAGCACCATTTACGCAAGCACAGAACATCACACATCATCAGTGGGGAAGCTGTGTTATTATGAAAAGCATAATGGATGCTGAGCGAATGTTCCATGTATTACAGGCATGCGATAGATACACTGTGAGAAACGGTTGCTTGAAACTGTGGTATGTGACCAGAGACAGCAGTTGAACAGACAGATCTTAAACTCGTTTGTTTGTTTTCCCTCTCAGGCCTGCCCAATACAGAAAAGGATTATAAGAAACATATAGTTCTGCCTTCAGAAAGTTTCATAAGACACACATAGTTTCTGCCTTCAGATATCATTACCGTACTCATTTCATCTATCTTGTTTTTATACTATCATTATGTTAGATTACTGGCTGTCCAGTCATATATGGCAGATTCTCTAAATTCCTTGTAAGAATTGTATATGTGGATTTACTGCCATATGTGTTGTTGTTGTTTTTTAAGATTTGTACATATCTTTTCCATATGGGTGTTAAGTTGATGTGTGTGTGTGTTGTCCCACCCCAGTTCCATATGTATGTATTTTCAACACATATGGCAAGTGCAGGAACTTGAACGTGGAGATGAGATGAGTGATTAGAAGAGTCTGAATTTCCTCCCATAAAGAGAGAGAAATTGTCTTTTTTTTCTGTCCTTTGTGTTGAGGTGGTGGCATTTCGAGGTGCCCTTTGCAGCGAGCAGTGTGGATGGTTTTCAGAGCAATACTTCAAAAGCAGATTTTTCCACACCATTAGCCCGTCTTATCATGACACAAGACGTAGCCACAGGACAGGTGTGGGTAAGCATGAGTTTTACTGAACCGTTTTAGTGTGTCCAATGAAGCAAAAGGTCTGCTGAGAAGATAATATGGTTCTGAACTGAAGTGCTAAAAAACAAACTGTCATGCAACAGATGCACTGTAAATGGCATTTTTATTTATTTTTTATTTTTTTGTGTGTGTTACTATGAATACAGTATATGCCTGACCAGAATGAAATGAAACTGAATGACTCCAGATGCTAATATTACGGCACCTATAGGGCTACGTATAGCAGTGTAAAGCACACCGCTGACTGGATCGAACATATCAACAGTATTCAAAAGCGAACATCATTTTGTTTGTCACAATGAAACCACATCTGATACTGTAACGTCATATTCAGTGTTGGATAAAGCCGGTATCACATAATGAGGAGGAGGCAGGTGATTGAAGGGTAGGTTAGGCTGCCAGTAGTTCACCATGAGAAGACAGAGATGTGTTAAAGGTGTGCTTGTACCGCCATCTTGTGGCTATAGAGAAAAATGCACCGAAATCAGTTGTCGAGGGTGTATAACAAAGGCCATTGCACCTGTACTTCTGTATGTGTAAAAACAGAATTCTTGAAAGAGAATTAGATGAGGAGCACTGGGGTGTATGTACTTAACTTTACATAAGACGGGTTATATCAGAGACCACGGAACTTGGATTGATACAATGGACATTCCCATTCAAATCTACATTCTTGAATAGTCATTTGGCTGATACACCTCAAAATGGCTACCATAGAAGCTTTGATAATGGTGTCATGGAAATCAATGTTCAGTAGTGTATGAGACTAAGAGAGTTGACGTGTTACCATAGTAAAAGCATCATTTGGAAGAACAGTAAACATTTCTGAGCCTCATGCACTGTCCACACATAAAACCACTAATTTCAAAGACAACAGTGTCAAAATGATGTGAAAGCCAGCTTAAGTGTACCCAGTTACCATCATACACCTCGTATGATATGACAAGGATGAGATGCAACCCCAATGTTCTCTCTCTCTCTCTCTCTCTCTCTCTCTCTCAATCTCCCTCTCACATCCATTCTCAGTCCAAGTCGTTCATTCATTTAGATAAGCAAATAAATGAGACAGTTCTTAATATGCAGGCACATCCGCCGTGTCTCCGGTATGTCTGACTCAGCTCTCCCACATGGAAGTAAACATGATCAAATAATCCATACTGCACTATCCCTCATCTCACTGTTTAGCAAACACAAGGTAAGAGTAGCAGAGTGGCTCTGCCTGAAGCCTAGTGAGCCTGATATCTCCCTTGGCCAGGGGGACTCTCCTTTTGGCTGACCGGGTGATGTTCCACCTGGGCGACTTGGGTTCGAATCCAGGTGTGTTACAGTGGTGCCATGTCCCGGACAGTTTTCCTCGCCAGTGTGAGGCCAAAGCAGAGTGAGTATAGCAGAGTAGCCCTGCCTGGAGCCTAGTAAAGCCTAATCTCTCCCATGGGGGTTCCCCCTTTAGCTGACCAGTAAATGTCTCACTTCCCACTTGGGAGACCCGAGTTCAAATCCAAGTCGTGCTACATTAGCATCCATCTTCGGAGAGAGCTGTGGTCAGTTCACTATTTGTAGATCAGTCCTGTATACTCCAGTCTGGAATTACTTGCCTGACATGGCATCAATGTTAGGGATTCAGTGTTCATTTGTGCTACCTTTCTGTTTGTGTTAAAGGGTCTGGTATGCAGAAGCACTGTCCTTGACCAAAGAAACCCTTCTAAGTCGATTAGTCGCATCAGATCTTGTTGACTAATTAAAAAGTCAATCTAATAAAAAAAATCTGTGATTGCCTTTGCCAAGTTACTGTCCTTATGCAAGTGAATGCAATACAATAATTCAGAGGAACACTTTGAATCTAGTGCTTATTAGAGACCAAAGCATATTTGCAAATGCTATTGTGATGCCAGAGGTGTGCTTATCATTTTCCAGGAAATAATTCATTCAGCATGAGAAAAAGACTTATCACCTGCTAAAAAAACAAAAACTCTTAGTTGACAAAAACCTTAACGACCGATTAGTCAAATAATGGATTAAGAGGGGGCAGCCCTAATATGCAGTTCATTGTGTGTGTGTGTGTGTGTGTGTGTGTGTGTGTGTGTTACACAGCACAGGCCCCATTGCACTTGATATGGTACTGTCGGAGGTAGTCTCTGAGCTGATGTGGCAGTGGTAGGCCGTCGATTCCCTGGTAGGTGGTGCAGCTACAGATCACCGCCCTGCACAGGTGCTGGAGGGAGAAGGGGAAAGTCCTGGGCAGAGGACGGGACAGGAGGGGCTCAAAGAAGAGGCAGGTGGCCGGGTCGCTGTAGTGCCGGAGCAGCCCCGTCACGCTGGGGTCTCGGTACATGCACGGGTCGCGACCGTCGAAGCTGAATCGCTTGCCGTTCTGCTCAATGCGCGCGTGCAGGGAGCGACTGTAGCGACGGAAGCTGACAGAAAAGAGGAACTCGTCCTGGGCAGAGTCCCGGAGCAGGAAGGTGCCCTCCGGTTGGCCCTCCAGGAGCTCCTCGGCCTCGAAGCGGTTCAGCACCCCCCAGTAGCAGGGACTGTTGTTGATCTGGAGGAGATCCGGGACCAGGATGTAGTCGGTGTGGCTGCAGCCACCCTGCGCTGATCCGTGGGGACAGGACGGGTCCCAGTCCTCCAGACTGCTGCTTCCAGCCCCTGGGGAGTAGCTTATGTCTTCCCAGGAGAGGGGTGTCGGAGGCGGGGAGGAGGAGGAGGACGGGATGGGGGTTCTGTTGTGGGGAGCCTCCAGGCCCCTGATGGCACTTGGATGGGTAGTGTGGTGCTTTTTGATGAGATGCCAACAATGGGCCAGTTCAGACTTGGGTGAGAAGGGGCACTTGTCCTGCATGAGCTCTGAGACATGGATTTTGCGTTTGGACCAGAGGAGCACAGAGAATGGCCGTGAAGCCCCTGACGGGTGGTGGTGGTGGTGGTGGTGGTGGTGAGAGCGGAGAGGGAAACACTGACCCACGGCGTCCTGGAACTTCTGCCGTAAGGATCGCCGGGTCAGGGCTTTACGACATGGGACATCCACGTCAGCGTCTCCCAGAGCACTACAGCTACATTTCCTCTCTCTACGTCGCCTCGGGCAGGACGTTGATCTGACACCCAGCTCCTCCACCCTCTCCACCTCCACACCCGGTTCGTTACGGGAGCTCCGGGAACGTTTCTTGCCCCGCCAAGTGTAGCTGTCTGCGCTCCAACTGCGGAGGCCACATTTGGGACGGGTGTCTGAGTTCCGAGATTTCTTCTCCGACATGGCTGCCTCCTCCTACGCTGTAACATATTAAGAACAGGTCTACATCATGACAAATTATCTCATATCATCAACACATTAGGCTATGGAATTATACAGCAAAGTAGCCTAGACTGTATAAAAACAAAAGAAAGAAAAAGGATTAAAGTGGTCTATATTTATGAAGACTTTTTGGATAATGCAAAATCAAGTTTTGATAACCTTCATTATCATTGTAGATGTAGGCTATTTATGTATTGCATTGTGGAATTATTTATGGCCAATAGACTAACCATAATGGACTGAGGAGTTCCAGTGAAATACATTTTTGCTGATAGTTGCCAATGGCAATAAATCTCATTTAGAGAATTTATGATTTTCAGTAGCAGCCAATGGAGGGAAAACCGAAATTGAATTAAGGAGAATCCCCTGAACCTCTGAACTCTTGCTGCAATAAACGTTTTCAGACAGTTCAACAGGAAACTCCTATTGCAATTTTTTTCTCTGCCTACAGTTTCAAAATTGCTGAAATAGTGTGGTTGTAGTGATAGGCTAATTATTAGTTTGTAGCATCAGAGACAATGAAACGTAAACTAATCAATTCCCGAGATTTGAACACACACTGAACTCTTAACACAGGCATCATCTCTACGGCTACAAACTTTTCACAGATTACAGCGCGATACGAGATTACTTTACCTTTAAAGTAGCTTCAAAAATGCTGCTTAATATCCATCCTCTGACCAGTTGTTCACGGTGTGTAAGCGATGTGTACCCAGTGTTTCCTAGAGCCCTAATAGGCTGTTGAAGACTGTTCCGCTCTCTATATAATGTCGAATCCCCGAGGGAGCCGCAGTTTCCTCCCCGTCAGGGTTGAATGATAGCGCGTGGATCCCAATTATGAATGAGACATCCTCCTCTCCTTTAAGAATTCATTGACGAAACTCGTTTCCAAAATATAAGTGATATCCAAATCAACTTGAAAGTGTTGTTTCATTCACAAAAATATATATTAAAATGGTCGCGCTGTAACATCGTTTTCATGTTATTTTTATTTCATCAAAAAAGAAAGAAAGACAGAAAACATAAAAATCACAGCACTCAAAACAATTGTGATGTAGCGTAGTTTTAGCAATGCTGAAAAGAAAATGTTTCTATTTTCAAACAAGAGCCTATATAGGCAATAGGACAACAGCAGGAGTTGCTCAGCATGCTCTAGCTAATTAGACTATCAACTAAATCCTGTAGAGGAAACGGTCGTGCTTTTAGAAAGGTTCACTTAGCCTATTGATTGGAAAATCTATGAGTTTCCCAATAATTTTGCCTGCATCCGGCGATCGTGACCTAACTCTTCTACCAAGTAGCCTACAGAAACAGATTGCTTTAGTGTGTCGGTGAATCTCAAGGTGATGTCATTCGCCTCTGTACGTCTGCAGGAGGAGCTGCTTGTTTTGGATATTTTGCAAGATCTATAATTCATGAGACAAGTAGACTACATTCATCAGCCAAATAATTACTCCCAGTGCCCTTCTCTCTCTCTCTCTCTCTCTCTCTCTCTCTCTCTTGCTGTGTGTGTGTGTGTGTGTGTGTGTGTGTGTGTGTGTGTGTACTTGCAACTCTAAATGAGATAAAGTATAGTCATCAATAAATCCTTGACATCTCAGATAATGTAGTGACACTGCTCTTCCTCTGAACTGAATATTTAATGCATATCACATTATCACGGTGCCCAGTAGAGCGATAACCCACGTGGTGGAGATGTACAACAAGGTCAATTTATTTGACTCTTTGGCTTTAAAATAAATAAATAAATAAATGAAAATGAAAAGACTCAACTGAGAGGTTAGGCCAACTGATTTTGATTAAAGTGTTGGCACTGCCATGTAGTCCATGAAAATAACTTATTTTTTGTCAACCTGCCACTATAATGAATTCAGAATTTCACATGCCAATTTAAGTTCATAGCCAATAAGGTTTTAGAATGAAAAAAAAAAACTGATTGAAGATAAGCTGGCTACCTGCCAAACTGGGTAGTAGAATTGACATACTAACCAGCCACACTCAAAACCTGGCAGCATTTTGCTGGTTGATAGTGGGGATTTCAGGCCCCGACCCCATAAAATGGTGAATTAGTTAAATGGTTTAACAGACATCAGTTAATCCCAATGTGCCTAACTGCTTTAGAGCCTCTCACATTTACTCAACACCTTCTCTAACTCTCAATAGATCATATGTTCCAAGAGGCCTAATTGCACATTTGGACAGGAATGTTTCATGCCAAGGATGGGCTTTTTGAGTAATTTGGTGGTTGAATACTCTGATGCATCAAAAACAAGTACTCAAGTAGGCTACTTGAAAAATAAAAATGAACATCTGTTTTGATGGAATGGAAACCTTTAGCATGTTGCCATACTGCAGCCCAAAAGAGTCTAGCATCTTCAGTGGAGAAGCTAGAGCATCAACAGTGCAATAATTCGTTGTAGGGGGACAGGTTATTCCAGTGTTGTCCAATTCTAAATACCTGGGCTATTACTTAGAAGACACCGATGACCACCACATCGCCCAGGCTGTGAAGAAAGCCTCCAAGAGTCTTTATTTCTTAACTGTGATGGCCAGAAACAAAGTTCCTCAGGAGGACTTACTCAACCATTTACTACACACTGATAAGGCCATGTCTGGAATATGCAGGCTGGGTGTTCAAAGAAGCAGGAGCTTGTTTATTTAGAGTACAAAAAAAGAGCAATCAAAATTATGGCAATAATAGCTACTCCTCCAATTCTTCCCATGCTGCAGTCAAGGAGAGAGAAGGCTGCAATAAAGCTCATTAATGACATTGACATTATCTGTTTTATTCCTGTTTGATGATATTGTCTTCATTTGTAAATGTTTTTAATGTTTCTCAGCACAGTCCATGCAGTTCCTCATACTAGTTCCAATGCAAAGTCAATGCGGTCAAACTCCTGTCTGTATAAGCCGACTGAGGCTCACTGAAGTCTTTTTGTGCACTGTGGAGTAAATTTCAGTGAGCCTCAGTCAGTTTGTACAGACAGGAGCTCGACCCCATCGACTTTGCATCGGTTTGTGGCTAACTAGCCGGAGACAGTATGAGGAAGTGTGAGGAAGAGCTTGGTTCGTTCTGAGGAAGGATTCTACCGATCAACATCATCAATGGTAAGTAAGAAATGGGGCTTGGGTTCCAAACATCCCTAGAAAAGAAAAGTATTGACTTGTTACAAGACATTTCCTCAATACTCTCCGTGTTCCTCCAACCCTTAACGCACCGTCCAGATAACCCCCTGATCTCACACTCTTAGCTGTGTCATTTCTTAGCTGCAACCAGCAGCTTGCTCTGTCAGCCGGTCAGTTGGCCGGTCAGTTGGTCGGTCAGTTGGTCGGTCAGTCCACAAAAATGTCCCCACCCTTTAGCAGCCACATTTTTTGACCTAGGAGGCTGAAATTCAGCATGGAGGTCAAGTCTGTGTGTGTGTGTGTGTGTGTGTTCATGCCACTCGGCTAAAAGGGGGCATGGCGATGGGAGCGGCCTATCGCGAAACGGCGCATAACTTCCCAATGGATTCACAGAGTTGCACAAGATTTTGTGGAAAGGTTGGTCATGAGCCAAAGGACAGCTGATTAACTGCTCAGGCCAACTGGCGAAAAGGGGGTGTGGCAGTGGGAGTGTGGCAGTGGGAGTGTGGCAGTGGGAGTGTGGCAGTGGGAGTGTGGCAGTGGGAGTGTGGCAGTGGGAGTGTGGCAGTGGGAGGGGCCTAGGAGTGGTTCTTGCGTTTGGACCAGAGGAGCACAGAGAATAGCCGTGAGGCCCCTAATGGGTGGTGGTTTAAGGTGCACAACTTCCACACAGATTCACGTAACATCACCAGACTTTGTGGAAAGCTTGATCATGGGGCAAGGACATACACACACATACACACACACACACACACAGATTGACAGACAGACAGACATACACACACACGCACAGAGAGAGAAACACACAAGCCA
>OMKL01048533.1:0-24420 GCA_900302295.1 Parasudis fraserbrunneri
GTTGGTGAGGGGCTTTGTAGGTGAGGAACAGGATTTTGTAATTGATCCAGTGGAGGTCTTTTAGGACTGGGGTGATGTGGTGCCAGGATTTGGTGTGGGTTAGAAGTCGGATGGATGCATTCTGTACCATTTGGTGTCTATTGATGGAGCTAGTGCGGATACCATAGAGGAGTGAATTGCAGTAGTCAAGCTGGAAGGAAATTAAGGCGTAGATCAGTGTTTCAGCAGCAGGGTGTGCTAGAGGGGGCTGTATCTTTGCAATATTGTGAAGGTGGTAGAGGGGGGATTTGACCATTTGGCGGATATAACAGTCGAGGATCATGCAAAGTTTGCGTGTCTGGGAGGAGGGGGAGACAGTGAGTCAATGGTGAGTGTGGAGTCATTGATTTTGCTGAGGGTGGACTTGGAGCCGAAGAGGAGGAGTTCAGTTTTGTCACTGTGGTGCCAGTGGGGGAGCCTCGCTGTGAAACTTTATAATGGAATATCTCTGCACCGCTGTTACACTGGTCAATGAAACTCGCTCACAGTAGACTGTAAGTCAGTGTGTCCACGATAAGATATGTTTTGGAGCAAAATTAAAACAAAACAAAATCTCACACATTGTAGCTTTAATTGGCAGGCTGTTTGAAAATTGGTAGGTCAGTGCATGGCATCCTGCAGAAAATAACACTTAACACAAGTAGCCTTACTTATTCCCCCCCTCAATAGTAACTTTGCCATCCAGTGCTTCACATTAAACTGAAAGAGTGGGTGACAATTCTGAAAGGGTATCCTTGCCAGATTTCTTCCTTACTAGCCTTGATGGATTTGCTGGATGCTAGTGGAAACGTCAGGAAACGTGTATCAGGAGCAGCGTACGTAACCTACGTAGCCTTACAGCCGGGTGAAGTGGGACGTGGTGTCCATCTTATTTACACTGCAAGATAACCAATTTTAAGGTGTTTAATATTTTACAGGAGTAAAAAAGTTGAAGAGGGGTAAGTTGAATAAATTATTCGTTGAAATATCAAATCGCTAGTAATACGGGGGCATATGTACGGTACATTTTTTGATATTCTTCATGCGGCCTAGTGATGCGCCATATTGAATTTCATTTTGGATTTTAGCTAGCCGCTACGCTAGCTAGCTGCTTTTAGCTTAGCGAGCTAATGCTAGCTAACCGGTAATGTCCGAGTCTCGATGCATTGCCACTTTTCCATTTTAATAAACCACGATTTATAATGAATATATTATGAATGTATACATTTGAATGAGTATACTGCAACTATAAGCGAATAATTCAAGTTAGTTAGCAAGGTAACTAAGGTTAACGTTAGTTAGCTGTTTGGCTATGTGCTCTCAGGTTTTGCCAATCATCATCGGTTAACGTTACGTTACTCCCATGTACTTGATTTCCTATGGATGTTGATTTCAGTGTCTTGTACCATACATCATGTTAAGAAAGCAACTCGTTAACGTAAATTAATTTCTTCTGTAACGTTATATAGCCAACGTTATGGCTGTAAGTCAAAGTTATAGATAGAGCTCATGAATAGATTAACTTAATATATCAGTATCTGCACTTCAGCAGCACCCGAAACCAACAATCAGGGGTGTGTGTGTGTCCCATAGTCCTCAGAGATGAGCAGTTCAGAAGAAGTTTCATGGATCTCCTGGTTCTGTGGATTGAGGGGAAATGAATTTTTCTGTGAGGTGAGTAATACGGTTGTTATGTCTCATTTCTCACTTAGCACACGTAATGCATACAAACCGGTCCTGTGTTCACTCAGCACACGTAAGCCATAGAAATTGGTCCTGTGTTCACTCAGCACACGTAAGCCATACAAACTGGTCCTGTGTTCACTCTGTTGTCTCCTTCATACATGTTTTTACATGTAATAATCTCACATGCAAGTTATCTTAAATGATATGAGAAAAATACATGTGATTAGTGTTCCCCACAGGTACTTGGGCTATTTGTGGTGGTGGTAAGCTGGGACAGGCAATATACAGTTGGAGCAGTGTAAAGGACTGCATACATGCAAGAAGATGAGATATTATTGTGTTATTGTAACAGTTTGGGAAATGTATTTGTGGAGGGCCTGTTTGATACTGTGGCACAAATGATCTCTTCTGCAACAACAGGTCGATGAGGACTACATCCAGGACAAGTTTAACCTGACGGGGCTGAATGAACAGGTCCCCCACTACCGCCAGGCCTTAGACATGATCCTGGACCTGGAGCCAGGTCAGTACCACCACTTGCTGAACAGAACACATACTGCCACACTGAATGAGAAAGAAAATCAGAATGACGGCAACTCCTCTTTAAAGATGCATCTTGCAGATTTTTAACCTGAATCCGATTGTTACATTGTGAGGAGTACATGGGATAATTGGGAACAAATCTTACCAACATGTTCTGTGTCTCGAGAGCTTGGCCACATCTGCCCCACAAGTAACTGCCGGATGACGTCACCCAGACGAGAGAAGATCTCTAATGAACTGCAGCCACTATTTACTTAACTATTTTCAACTATAGTAGTAGGTCCAACTCAAGGAAAGTGTAAAAAAAAGAAGAAAAAAAAAAGATGTCTGCAGTTCTCCATATAATAGTGTCACAGTATTTGTATTTCACTTGTTAAGAAAGTAAAAAAAAAAAAAGGCCTGTTTTGGAGACTGGAGACTGCGTTCTGCCCTTAATATGCATTCTGCCACTACTTTAAACCAGCCATCTAGTTTGGCCAAATAGCGAACATTCTAAATACTTCACCTTTAAACACAACGTTGCCTTGCTAACACAATCTTGTTGTAACTTAAGTGATTTTCTCAAAAAGAAATGATCGCTTTCGTGCATAGATCACTAGATTTCTCAACTTATAATACACATTTCATTTGGGCATTTCCTGATTATAACAAGATGACGGAGGGCAATTGGCCAATAGCGAACATTAAATTCTTAAACTGTTGTGACAGCACAATATTGATGTAACTAAGAGATTTACTGGGGACATTTTTTTTCTGATGCAACTTATTTCACCTACAATACAAGGCTGACTCGGGCATTGGCATGTTGTAACGTGTTGTCACAGCTGATTACTGGAGTCTAGGTGAGACTTTTTGTCGTAGTGCCCTTTTGCGTTTATGTTTACCCTCATTATTGATTTCAGTGGGCAATGATGGAAATTAATTTAAATAAAATATGTGTCATTAACCGATTAGCTGAGAATTCAGGTCCTTGGCCTGCTGTCAGCCTATATGCAAAGTTTCATCCAAATCGGATCAGAAGTGTAGAAGTTATGGCTGGTGCAGACAGACAGACAGACAGACAGACAGACAGACAGACAGACAGACAGACAGGAGTGATTGCAATACCCCCTCGCCAGCGCTTCACGCACGGGTTTAATTAACAACAGAACTGCAATAAATAAATAACAGCCATAGTTTCCCTGGTAGGCTGTAGACCTATTCAATCAGCAGTTGTCCTTGCCCATCATACGTAAAATTAGACCTATATTATCCAGATAGTGAAATAATAAACAGTTTGTAGATCATTTTGGGCAGCAGGTTATATTAACTATAAAGCCAGCCTCACGAAAATATCAGCTCCAATGGAGTTGGGATTGAGAGAGTGCTGCCAGCTTGCATACCTGTCCTCACTTCCTCCACAGTGTTCCGAGTGACATAGGCTCCTGTGCCATCCCTACAGAATCAATAGGTCTGCACTAGGATTATATGCTGGTGGACTTATGGTTCTCTAATTCTAGGGTCTACTGAGACAGGTGCTCTCTCTGTTTTTACTGCTGGGTTAGTGTGTGCACGCTCGCCTGCTCACCCAGTCACTGCTCCGTGGGAGTTACCAGATTGTCATCGTGCTCTGCTGTAGCAGATGGTGTAAGCCTGGGAAGTGCATTAAACAGCTTTCCAGGCACCTAGAAAGCACCAGTGCACTTGTTCTAGTTCTCTCATATGTATTTAACCTATTTTTTTTAATTTACATTTTATTGTGTACCAGTCTTTTTCCGTAGCAATTGACCTAAAGTAATCTCGGTCGACCAATAGCCCAATGATCAAACAAACGATTGGTTGACCAGCAGAGGTCAGTCCAAGCTAACCCGGTCTATAGTGTAATGTAACATCATATGGGTGTAAGCGCTGGCACAAATATTTTAAGGGCCCACAAAATCAGTGGCCCATTCATTGTCTATGGAGCAGCCCTAGATTTCACATCAGATCGTCATTCAAAAAAGTCGAGGGTTCTATCTCTGATTTCTAGCTGTAGGAGAGAGCGGTGCATGCTCACAAATATTGACTGAGCTGACCTGGAGCACAGGAATAACGCATGTGAATTCTTAAAATGGGTGGCAAATGGCAATGGCATTCCCCTTTTCATCTGTTTCATCTGCTGCAGCAGACAAGGATGCATATCACATACACACACAATGTGGGTTTGAGTCCAGATCACAATTTGTCATTCCATTGCTCCATGTCACTCTTCATACAGTGACCTATCTGAGAGGGTAAAGATGCAATAAATATGCTCTTTGAATATAGAGATGCACCAATAATAGCTCTTGTGACTTTCTTAAATACCCTAAATATGCCACAAAGGGGCTAATTGGGAGAACTGTTTCGGACATGTGTTCTAGGCTTGTCCAATAAACAAATGTCCAATGCCATATCCTTGGATACTGTGATCCATTTGCTACCAGTTTAACACAGGCTCACCACAGGAAGACCGTTGCATGATTCATATCCAAATAGAAAACAATATTCCAATCAAGCAACACGTCACACCATGCCACAGTCAAAAACGATTTGTTTGTCTCCTTCTCAACACACCTGTTTCCTATTTCTGTGAGCTCAATTATTTGCACCTACTGTGACATTCTAAAAACAAGGAAGCAATTAATGTACTTACTCCTGTAATTGTCTTTATAATGGGCCAGTAGGTGGCATGAATAACTGCAATCTGAGAAGTACTCGCATCAATCAGTTGTGAAAAAATAATATTGGTGCAACTCTATTTAAATGTATATAAATGTGTGTCCGCTCTTGAATCAGTACATGCAGTCAAATAGACAGGGTATTGCCTATACTTTGATGTGTCTAAATGACGTCAGAAACAGATGGCAAAAATTATGGACATATTATGTTATTGTTACTTGCAACTCGCTGTTTTTTTATTTTTTATTTTTTTGTCTCATACACAACCTCTGTGTGTATATTTGTGTGCATGCATGCGCCCAAGTCAAAAACAAGTATATTTTTTCTATACTGAAAGTATAATGTTGGTATAAGTATGTTAAAGGTATATGTCTACACATATGTGCTTTTCTGAGGGTATACTTGCAGTTTATCTTTGGTGCTTCATTACATGTATAGTAGGGCTGCCCCACCATAGTCGATTCGTCAATTAATAAGTCGGTTTGGTTTTAGTCAACCAAGACTTTTTAGTCCATTAGTCGATTTTTATGCCTTTTTCCATGCTGAATTAGTTATTTCCTGAAAAATTATGAGCACATCTCTGGTAAGCACTAGATTTTAACAGGTCCTTCTGCATTATTGCATGTGGAAAACTCAAATTTGACAGATTCTTCTATGAAATCGACTAATAGATTAGTCAACAAGTCCTATGAGGACAGCACTAATGTATTGTGTGGTGGTCATTGATATGCTGTAAGTGTAATCTAAGTACACTTAAGTACACACCTGAGATGTTAACGGAACTTAAGTTGTACTTTAGTAAAAGTGTAACCAAGAACACATCAATAGTATAATTTCATTATATGTAACACACTAAGTACAACTTAAGTGTTTTCAATTTAACACAACTTTAGTGTACTTTCTAAATATATAAAAGGTATGCTAAGGTATATAAAGTGCAGTTTCAGAAAATATACTTAAGTATACTTTTTTGGTTTTGTTTACTTGGGCGTCTGGGGAATATGAGGATACCCGGTGTACAGCTATGCTTGTATGTTTACCCATTCGTGCTGGTTATCGTACACTCTTTTCGGAAATAAAAGGATGTTGAACTTCCCTTCCTTTTTGTTTGTACCCTCAGATGAGGAACTGGAGGACAATCCCAACCAGAGTGATCTGATAGAGCAGGCGGCTGAGATGCTGTATGGCCTGATCCACGCACGCTACATCCTCACCAACCGAGGCATTGCACAGATGGTAGGTCATAGGGATGTTGGCAAAGCCAGCGTGCCCATATCTGTTTTTGTAGGAAGGTAATCAGGCTTTTATGTATACAGAGAAATTGGACAGGGAAAAGTCATCGAAATGTTCTCATTAAAAGAGAGTCTGGATTTCACCATTGACTTCCATTGTAAAAGTGGGACTGGAAAAAGTCATAGAAATTGCACCCATGTAATAGTGTAAAACATACGGTGACAGGCGGCTGATGACCACACCACACCGGTTCTGAGGCACTTCATAAATATTTTCCCCCTGGTGTCGTTTGTCTTTGCCACTAGAGAGTATGGTCTATTTGTTTTGGCTTTGAAAAGGAAATGAGGCGAATAAGGTCTTGAGTTGCCCCCATTGAATTTGACTGTGCGTATAGAGCAGAGATTTGAAAAATGAGAATGTAAACGGTCTGTTAATGATTTGCCCCTGTCTCTGCCTCTTAGTTGGAGAAGTATCAGCAGGGAGACTTTGGGTACTGCCCCCGAGTCTATTGTGAGAATCAACCCATGCTGCCCATTGGTGAGTATCGCCGAAGGAGTGACTGGCCTTCATCTATGACGCCTTCATAGGAAGCATCACAAACTCAAGTGTTGGGATGATCATTAGAAACCTCTCATATTTGATTTATGAAACATACTCGCAGAGGTACGTTCTCGAGAGCACCAAAACACACCCATATTTGGCAGTGCGCCTCAGTGAAAACGCTTGTCAGAAGTAGACCTCCCAATTGTTTTAACGGAGTCATGCAGGCTAAATCACATTCTACTCTGAAGACACTGAAGATGCTGTCTCTCTGCTATAATATGTGACAAGTTGAGCGCTACTCTGTGCTTGTCTGCATTTCTTTGTTTATCATGCTGTGTCCGCAACTGAACTCACTCTTTGAAATGTAATTATGGTAACATTATTTGTTTGGAGGACTTGGAACATTAGGCCAGCCTATTTTCCCATTAAATTTCTCACATGATTTGTGAGACTTCTTCATTAAAATAATGTCAAGTAGCCTGAAGTGGCAGGCTTCAATAAATGATGTACGCTGGCTAATTTCATCATGTAAAATGCAGACAACCACTTCAGTTGAGTCCACACATTCCAACATGACAATGAGGCTCATCTTACCATCCGGTGTATTTGTTTGGTAAGCCATACGTTTGCATGAGTCATTAATATGCAATGGTAAACGGCACTAGAGGTAATACTAGGCTAATGGTGGACATTCATAAAGATGTTGTGATGTTTTTCAGGTTTCTCAAAGCCCCTAAATCTGCCCCACAATGCAGGATGGTGCACTTTTCTACAGTGGTCACTCACAGGCAGCTAATATTGGCTAGCAAATCATAGAAACTAGATGTAAACAGAGAAATAGAATATATCTATGGATGCAAACAGCTTTTGAAGACACCTGACATTGCTGAAGACAGCTGTCGTCGTTCTGTTGCTTGGCAAAAGACTTTTCGATGTTCTGTTGTGATCGCCTTTATACGATGTAGCAATAGCTACAACTGGGCTAGTTAGCTAGCTAACATTCGCTAGCATGATGTACAGCTACTTTAGTTTTAAGCCAACATGGTGTCTTGCCTCACAGTGCATCCAAAGAAACAATGGAGACAGCTGTAGGTTTTAGCAATGAAAAGCATTGAAACGCTGTGTATAATTACTGGTAGAGGCAGTTTGGCAGCTGGCTCAGGTGATCACAACGTCATAGACGATCAGAAAGCTTGTTGCCAAGCAGTAGAACGACAATGCCTGTCTTGATGAAATTCTCCAAAAGTTACATTTGAAGAATTGCATTTTTTAGTGATTCGATGGCGAGCACTTCTGTTCTTGAAATAGCTCAGAACCACCCCCCTCCCCCCTTTATTGTCAATAATATTGTACCTAGGAAAGGTATATTATACCTAGGAAAGCCATACATCCTTTTATACAGTGAGGTCAAGTTTTAAAAAAAAATAAAAATAGTCTCACTACAATGAAATGGCTACTGTGGGGAATAACATCATCACACATGAATATGATTGGGCTCATTGGATCCACAAGAGTCCCAGCTTTCTAGTCATACCCAATTTATGCAATTCCAAGTCTGTTTAGGGACCCCAGTATGCAGAAAGAGTCAAATAGACCATTTTTAGAATCGGCGAAAATAACACATTTGTACTGCATGCAAAAAACATGTTTGGTTTTTGCCCAAAACTGCATGGGATTAGCATGAAGTGGGTATGTCTGTAAAGGGGAGACTTGTGGGTACCTATAGAACCCATTTTCATTCAGATAACTTGAGATGACAGGTCAAGGGACCCCTTTGAAAATGGCCATGCCAGTTCACCAAAATGTAGCCTAACTTTGGAGCATTATTTAGCCCCCTTCCCGACAAGCTAGCATGACATGGTTGGTACCAATGGGTTCTTTAGGTCATCTAGTTTCATATGATAAGCTCACTACAGCCTCTGAAAGACAGTAAAGTCAGCCGAGGGTGCCTGCGCCACCACGGGTCTCTTTTTGATCGCTGATCGAAATCCATTTCTTTTGAAATGAAAGCATTCCCCACCTTTTCTTAGTCTTCTCTTGTATGCCCCCGCCCTCCTTCCTTTTTGACCTCCTCTCTGTCTCTCCCTCCACCTCCACAGGCCTGTCAGACATCCCAGGGGAGGCCATGGTGAAGCTCTACTGCCCTAAATGCATGGACGTCTATACACCCAAGTCCTCCAGGCACCACCACACAGATGGAGCCTACTTTGGCACAGGATTCCCCCACATGCTCTTCATGGTGCACCCAGAGTACAGGCCCAAGAGGCCTGCAAATCAGTTTGTGCCCAGGTTAGTGTCACGGTGTCTTGTCATGTGACTGTTCTAATAAGCTCACATAGACCAGCACATCACTGACTATGTTAACATGGTCATTCATATTCTAAAGATGCTGGCTAATACATCAGTTAGGATGTTAGAGGCAGACCCATAACGGGGTTTTTGGGGTCAATATCCAGAGACAGTCAATATGATGAGGGGTACTGCAGTAGTTTTGAATGGAGAAATCCATAATACTGAAGATGGCTTCAACAACAAAACTACTTGCTACAAAGCAAACATATTCAGGGAAAGTAATTAAATGCGATGTGATTTTATGTTGGGTGAAATCATAATTTACTGCATCTTGAGGTTAAACGTGAGTTTTAAAAATAAAAAAATAAAAAGATAAATTGACCATTCTGTATTGTCAGTAATTTACCAGTGACTTCAAATATGAAAGAAAAACGATGACCCCCCCCCATTCAAAGAGATGGGGGTCAGGTCTTGTTAGTCCCCGTTATCAAGATGGTGGCTGAGTGAACCAACATCCTCACGATCTTTAGTTTCATATTACACCACCATCTTCGTGCTAGCTTAAAGCCTGCTTAGAACTTTAGAGTCTGCCTGAGCCCATAGAAAATGGCTAATCAACAGGTAACATACACGCCGATACGATCTATCGGTGATGAGCCAATATCGGTCAGGCTCTAGCCTCGTCACAATCGCCAACAGCCCTGTATACATGAGTAAAGGAATATTGCATGGCATTCCCACTGAAACGGAACATATGCAGATTGAAAACCCAACAATAATCAGGATAAGGTGTTTACAGACCTTCCAGCCTGTACGCATTTTGCATAGCAGGCACGCATTTTGACATCAGTGTACGCTGGTACGATTTGTTATTTCAAAATACGCAAAAACAGGCCAGTTGTCTTTTTTACCTAAGAGAAGGGGGGGAAATATATAGCCGAGCCATGTTTCTTCTCCTACCAATCAGTTCTTGACCAATTAAAACATGACCAATGGTGGTTTTTTGAGGTGGTCTAAAATGTGTCCAGGGTTGGCAGGTCTATTTTTACGTGCCCATACATTTTAGCACGATCCCGTTTGAAAATCGTTTTTGTTGCCCAGCCCTAATGTAAACACACTCACTATGCCCCTACGTCCTGTCCCCCTAGGGGCAAAATAAACTCAAGCTTTTGTTGAAACTAATTTGACTTGGCTTAAATCAACTTTTCTCATTTTCATACGCATGCCCTGCAGTGTTCACTATGTGACCTCACCATTGTCATATCTAGAAGAACAAACATTAAAGTCATGTGTCATGTGTGTGTGTGTGTGTGTCCCCTTCTCTCCAGGCTGTACGGGTTTAAGATCCATCCCATGGCCTACCAGCTACAGCTGCAAGCAGCCTCCAGCTTCAAGAGCCCCGTCAAGGCCATCCGCTAGAGCACACAAGAGAGGAGAAGGAAGAGAGTGAGAAAGGTGAAGAGAATTATTGTCAGAAGGGGACGGGACATCTGAATCAAGCTTTTCAGATGCCGCCTCCCCACCCCGAAGAGTATTTTTTTGGTTTAGATTAGGGCAGATAAGAACAATGTAAAGATTTTGAGTGTAAGCGAGACAAAAACGCACAGCCATGATCTCACCTTCACACACAGACACACACACACACACACACACACTTTTGATTCCATGCACTTACCTTACCAAACTCAGCAGTGCCAAAACAGAAATGGGGCTAGAGGAAGCCTAAGGACACTGGGGTTACAGGCTGTTGCTCATTGACGTTACAAGCCCACTATGAGTAATGTCACCTATATGACACATGACACAGTTACTACATTATTGGTGACACTGCCCAATCGGCCCCACAGGATCTCTCCTTGTGGTGCTTTTAGAGCCATGGATAAAAAATTATTAAAATGCGCAAATAAAATCGTAATGGCCGAGGTTATTCCATTCATGGCTCTGATAATGTTCTGTCTTTGGCACAGTTTGGTAAAGGGTGTTGGTAAATCCTCATTCACCGGTTGGAAGTCGATCTCCCCCCACGTGCATGTACACTCAGGGTGGCACTCACAGAGACAGTTTTACGCGGCGGCGGCAGTGGGTGTCACTGTATCGCCTGCCGTTTGTAAACCTCGTTACTGGCTTTTAATCAGTCTTGTTGTCGGTGTGTCGCCACTGCAGTTCTTTACCCACGCGACACAAAAGTATTCTGTTAAATTTGCCTTAAAGTTACACTCGACCGAGTCGGAAACGGCGCTACATGAGCGCTACAACGCTCCCCAGGGAGCGATAACCACATCGCCCGAGAGGAGTGACGTCGGTGATAAGATGGCTACATCTCTTCTTGAGCTACTAAGTGACTTGCTATATTCAGGCTAATGCTAACGCCAATGTTTACAACTCTCCAAAAGAACAACAACATTGTAGTTTAAACGCTCGTGGCGTTGTAGTACCCAGAGCGACTGCTTTGTTTCCAAATCAGCCGAGTGCAACTTTAAAGTGTAGAGAGAAAACACTGGTGCTGTGATATTCATTGTACAGGGGCATGAGTGCATGTCTTGAGATTCTTTTTTTATCATTCTTTTTTCTTTTCTTTTTTTTTTTTGCCATTAGGAATATAGAGATCGATAAAAGCCGAGATGAATCTCAGAATTGCTCAGAAAATTGTAATCTGTCTGCGTCATTTCTCTCAACTGTCTCTGTGCGTGTCAGCGACTGTCTGTACTGGTACTGCTACATAGTGAGAATGTAAGGTGCACTTCTTAGTTCCACTACAGCAGGCGTACGGCTGCATTCGTATGGTCTTTCCCTTCCCTTTGTAACTTCATCCCCTCTCACAACTAGCAAGGTAAAACAAAACAAAGTTCCACTGAGGAGCTAAGACCTTTTGAATCCTCTTGCTCTCTCCACTACCGCACTGACTCTACAGGTTGCTCTCCACACAGTAGGATTATTCATGTCAAGATTTAGTGAACAGAGAAAAAAAAAAAAACAGCCTCCCCGGAGAACTGATTTGTTTGTGACAGGAGCGCGTGGGCAGCCCCTTGCCTCGCCTCCTATGTATAGTTTTGAGTCCGTGTGGCGAATAGTAGATGGATTGAATATGTTTTTGATTCCCAGAACAATAAGGATTTCTTTGTCCAGATGTTGATTAATGTATGTCTGTGTTGTTTTCTTTCTTTTTCTGCTACTGTGGAAGGGTGAGCAGGATTCAGAATTCTCAATAAACTTTTATTTTCTTTTCATAAGTTTGTGTCTGTTTGCTTTCACACTTTCCGTGGCCTACATTTGTGGCGGTGGTTCTGCGTGGACCTGCTGTTCCATCCCATTGCCACAGTATGTCAGTAGAGAGCTCAATACTAAGTAAAACTTTTAAAAAAGAAACGAAAAAAAAAGGTAGACACCATTTTACAAAACATCAGCACTCAATACTGAGTTACAAGTGATCCGTTAAATCAGTTCCATGAATGAAGAAAAGCCCACAAGGCTAAATGGTTGTGAACCTTCTATTTAACCATGTCTATAATAAAGAGTAGGGTCATGTAACATGTTGCATTACATCCTTGAGACATCTCTCTATTCAAGCCTTATTGATTTGTTTTTCCTGTATTTTGTCACATTTATTTGTCTTGTTGGGGCTCCAAGCAGCGAAGCTTGTATTTGTAAGGATTCTTATAATTTTTTTCTCCCCTAGAAGCGTGTGCAGCTCATTAACCATAAGTCCCAAAGCAACCACAATTGGCAGGTGGGTTCCTATGGCCCCCCCACTACTCAGGCAAGGCCACACACCCATGGCGATCAGATGGTGGCTCTAAAATAACAAATAAGACTCGAAAGGCCATAACTCCCACACCTTAGGTCCAAATGGCACAAATCTTAATACACATATGCAGCTGAACGTGCTCTACAACTTGGCTGCTGCGACCACCCATATCTGACATACTGAACTGCCACTATCTTTCGTTTTATGCTAAACAGTTTTTTCCCCTAAGGCTTTTTTAATTGTTGTCCTATCAACTTGTTTATAGTGAACCCATGACCTTTCATCTAAAGCCACCATCAGGCCAAGCTCTCAGTATTCAAATGAGTTTGTCTCCTGACCCGTTAGTTATAGCCACAAAATTTGCTGTGAATATTCATGGGGGAACAATCCTATTGACTTTGGTCATTCCATTACTTTTTCTCTAGCGCCACCATCAGGCCAAACTGACAACAAGCTATCTTGACCTTTCCTCTAGTGTTTATGCTTCAATGCCCCATATGCCCACATGCTTGGACCCCTCCTATTGGCGCTATATTTAGGGTGCAAGCCTCAAAGGGGTTGGAACCCTACTATATCTGTTAGGAATCTTTGTATTATTATTTTTCTCGGCTAAAGGTGTCTGAGGCTCAGCAACCATAAGTTCTAGACCAACCAAATTTGCTAGGCATTTTCCTGCCCCGTGTATCTCCTGACCCGTTAGTCGTAGTCACAAAATCTGTCGTAAATATTCATGATCCCTTAGTGAACAATCCTATTGATCTTGACCTTTCCTCTAGTGCTTATGCTTCAATGCCCCATATGCCCAAATGCTTGGACCCCTCCCATTGCCGCTTGCGCTTATATTTCTTCTTTTTTTTCCCTTTTTTTGCTTTTCTTTTCTTTTCTTTTCTTTTTGTTATGTGATATTCTACACTGTCCCATCACAAAAAACCAAAACAGATATCCCTTTTTGTCCCTGGTGCAATTCGACACAGACCTGTTATTTTCACTACACCTGGTGGTGCTAAACGTGCAATTTCTTGAGTTTACACAGTATATAGGATCAAGAAAAAAGTTTGGTACAGGGAATAAAATGCCTTGGGTAGACTTTTAGTAAACCTTTTCAATATTTTGTGTGTCCATGAAGATTCTCAACAATAACTGACTCATTACCAACAAAGTCCACACAATTAACACCTAAGTTAAGCCCATAAACACACTATCACTAGTAAAGGTATGCAGGCGAGGTGATCAACTTTTTGGGCAACATGATAGGGCAATACAATCAGTACAAGTTGAAACATCTGCTTGTCCAGTCTTACCTAACAATGTTGCCCAAAACGTTGTTCAATGTATCACTACCATTTGAAAATGGTGTGTCTCAGTAAAGACAAATTTAACAAAATGTTTAGTGTACTCTCTTTTTTCTTCTTTTTGGATACTGCTTCAGTTTTTTTGTTTTTTATTGATCTACAGGGCTATAGAAAGAAACAGACAATACAGTTCTGTTTACTGTATTTCAGTGTACAAAACAGTACTGATTGCTTTGTCTTTCCTGGAGCGACAACAAAAACCTCAGTGTCAACCAGGAAGTAAAGTAACATAACCTGGGAGGGAAGAGAGGAGGGAGAAGAATAGTTGGAAAGGAGATCATGGAAGATTTCCCTGGCAGATAGAGGGGGGGAGGGCCTGGCGTCTGGGTGTGCCTGGCTGGAGGCACATTTCACATGACTGACTAAAAGGCATCATTGCGGTGATGAGACACACACACACATTCCAAACAAATAAATAAACAAGATCACACAATCTTCCCTCTCCACCATCCTCTGACTATCCTTCCTTTCTCTTGACTCAAAGGCTTTGAAGAAAGTTACCACCATGACTGGAACATGCCCCAACCACAAAATGTACCTGTACATTTTTTTTATTTTATTTTTTTTTTTTTTTTTAAATCACTAATTTGAAATGTTGCCGCATGATCAAATCTATCAAGTAAAGAATCTATCCAGTGGCTGCCCTGCCCCATCCCCTCCCTGTCCGTTTGCCCTCATAGGCACCTGTGAAAAACAAACAATCCATCCGAAACTGGCGGGGCGCCTCTCCGACAAGTGACTCATAGGTGGTGGAGTCTTTTTTGTTTTTATTTGGGGTCCCCGTGGCAGCTGTGTCTTAGTAAAATGGGCGGTAGGGATCACTCTGCTTTCATGTGCCTCGGCTCAGTCAGTTTTTCCAGCGGAGAGGAGGAGTTCCTTTTATGAGTCAGGGTAACCTCAGACCACAGCACCAGGACTCAGGGGGCTGCCCTGTTCCTTCCTCCCTCTCTGCAACTTCACAAGACTGGCCAGAGGACACCAGGGAAAGGAATTCCTGTTTTGTTTTGTTTTGTTAGTGTGTGTGCTGACATCTTCTGGGTACACTCGTTGAACTGAGTGAGTGAGTGAGTGAGCGAGCAAGCGAGCATGTATGTGTCTCATCTCTGTGTCTCTCTCTCTCTCTTTGCCTATGATAAAAGGTGTCTGTGTTCTCTGAGGTTGGAAAAAAATGCTTTGGGGGAAAAACTGATGTACTAGCAGGAAAGAAAAAGAGAATGTTTGCAACTTCTCTGTCATAGCATGAAATCCTGTCTGCTCTGCCACGCCCAAGGCAGTACTGTGCCCCTCTCCTCCCTCAAATTAGGGATTGTTGCTTGTTGTGATGCTTCTTAGTTAATATGCATTGTCTGCCACAACCACAAAATACCTCCCCTAACCATAGTGGACCACGTGCAAATAACTTGGTACCACACGCGAAACATTTTGGACATTTGATATTACAGAGCCCGCATTGTTAGTACTCACATTATTGGTATTACATGTGAAGGCCTTAAGAGTTTTTTCTTACAACAGCTGCCTGCCAATGCCACCACCCATGCAAATATTGAATACTTGCATGGACAAAGGTATTATAAATAGTAATAAATCTTTATTAAATCTTAATGTGTTTTCAGTTAATACAAACTGCCCTGCAGTTTTCTGAAACAAACTCAAACATAGCATATTCAGCCTTTCCTAAAAACCTTTAATGTACCTCAATATTCGGTCAATCATAGCTGTCCAGAGGAATATGAATTGTAGGAGGTTGTACTAGTGTACCTTGGAAAAATGGAAACATGACTAAATCATATTTTGGTCCCCATAGATTTTGGGGTCCTAAAAAGCTGCCTTCCCTCCTAGCATGACTGTACATTGCTGCATAACACCTCTGGTTTATCAAAAGAGCTTTGATGTACTGTATATTGGGTTTATCTGATACTAGCTACATTTTGACCTCTGAAGTTATCATTATACCTTCACTTACGTCCTTTTGCGAATCAATAGTAGTTGGTAGCCTCTAGTAACTTTCTACCTTCCAAAATTGTATCTCTATCTATTCTTCTTTTCCTCCTCCTTCTTCTTCTTCTCCCTGCCAATGTCTATGCAGTCAGTGACTGATGAGGAGAAGGATTAGTTTGACTGTTTACTCCTACACGCCCTCCTCGCCAGTGACAAGAGTTAGGAAACATGTTGGAGATCCAAGGCTCTGTGGGCAAGACAAAGAAGCCATTTGGCCGGGCCAAAACAACTCCTCCTTATTCAAGTATTTCAAATGATGACTCTGAAGATACCATTTCATAACTGTTTTCCACTCACTGAGGACACAAAAATCCCGCCTCTCAACGCCACATCCACAGTCATTTAAAGGCTTTTTACAAGCATGCATAGTAATGTCAATGCTACTCCTACTCAATCGAACCCCTTTTGTGTAATATAATTGATGTGGCGAAACAGACTGTGAAAGTCTGAATAATTATGACTTCTCCATTCCCTCCCATTTAAGTCGCTATAGTGTCACTTACTAACTGTTTTGTCTTTTTTTTTTCTCCAAGGAGATATACTGAGCCGACAAAGATGAGGAGGCAAATAGACATGACCAAAAGTATGTAGACACCTGCTCATCCAACACCGCGTTCCAAAATCATGGGCATTAATATGGAGTTGGTCCTCCTCTGCAGCTGTAACCCCCTCCTGTCTTCTGGGAAGGCTTTCCCCTAGATGCTGGACAAAAGCATTAGTGAGGATGGGCACTAATGTCAGGCGATTAGACCCGGCTCGCAGTTGGTGCTCCGATTCATCCCAAAGGTGATCGGTGAGGTTGAGGTCAGGGCTCTGTGCAGACCAGTCCAGTTCTTCCGCATCGATGTTGACAAACCATTTCTGTATGGACCTCTCTTAGTACACAGGGACTGAAACAGGAAAGGGCCCTCCCAAAACGGTTGCCACAGAATTATCTAGAATGTCATTGTATGCTGTAGCATCGAGATTTCCCTTCACTGGAACTAAGGGGCCTATGAGAACCATGAGTGGTGCTCCCCCACTTTTTTCAAATGGTAATTTAGTGCTCACCGTCTACACTCTAATCGCAGCCAGACAGTATGTGCGTGCCCCCCCCACTTCCAAAAATAGCACTAGGCCTACAAAACTGATTAAGGCTCATAATGTACGGCAGGACCAGACTTGTTCGGCTAAACGCAAAACACTATAGCTGGTACTGACTGAGAGTATGCATAGGCTGTCTGATCATTGGGTCTCATTCATTAAAACCAACAGAATAGGGGTGTTGATCTCAGATCTCTGAGCAGGGCCCCGCAGCCATCTCAAATGAGATCTTAAAGGCAGAACATAGATGGACATTCACCTATATGGCTTCATTTACACAGGAAGAGAACATCTTAAAATCTCAAAACATCACATCTGCGCCACATAGTTTGTTGTTGATGTTGTTGTTTTCAAATGGATTATCTGTTTCTGTGCAACTGTAGTCGATAAGACTCTTTGTGGGCCATTAAAAGTACAACTAATATAATGTTCTCCTTGAGTGATCCAAAAAAAAAAAAAAACTACACAATGTGAGCTGTTCCAACATTGCCATCAGGTAAAACTGGCTTTGGAAAGGCTATTATATTTGCCTGTGTGTGTTTGCACTGTAATTCTTTGCTTATGAAAAAATGCTAAAAAAAAAAAAAAAAATGAACACCTAAGGAAATATAAGCACTGTGGGCTGCTCGCTGTTCATGCCTTGTTCACTATTTTTGGATGAGCCAAAACCATGTTTCTCACCTTAACAACATGGGGGCCAGACATGATATTTGAATAGCAAATGATCCTACTTCAGTATGGAGCATGTTAAAATGGTGCTCAACCACACATATCAAAATTCAACCTCAAGCAAAATCTGCCGATGATTTGAATATAAAGGAGGCTAACAGTGGAATGAGAAGACAGGTCACTCATCCTCTTTCTGAGAACAACATATCAATTTCTAATGGTCATGGATAGCCAATCTGGGAGTAAAGACACAATTCTAAGTACAGTTTTAGGTATTTGCACTTTCCTCCCATTTTAGGGGAATATGCTTTTACTCCATTACACTTCGAAGCAAATATCTTACTTTTCACTCCACTATATTTAACACCTACGAGTAGTTTACTGTATTTACTTTTAAGAAAGGGGTTTGCACACAAAATCAGTTTATGGAAAGAATGTACTTTTTAACTTAGAGCCAGCCAACTTAATGAGAAAGCCACCAATTTATAGAGATTAATACCTCAAAGATGGAATGCTGTTAGCACTTCTACTTTTAATACTTGAAACCATTTAATATCAAGTACTCACTTAAAAGCAGACTTTTAATTTCACCAGAGTACTTTTCCATCAGGGTATTTTTTACTTTGACCAAAGTAGAGGAATTGAGTAGCCTGAATGTCAACAATGTGAATACATTTAGTTAACTGTTGTCTTTTTGTTATATGTGTATTGTGTTCCCCTTCTAAGGTGAAATGCAGCTGTTGCAATGAAAGCTATAATACATTATCTCATCTCTTTGATCACATCCCTCACAGCCCACTATAGTTCCTTTAATCTGTTGTCCCTATTCCTGTTTTTTGGTGACCAGTGTTCATTGGAGAAAGAGGGGGGGGGGTTCTTACAGAATAAAACAGTTAGGCTAATTGGTCATCTCTGCCATTAGACTAAATAGGCACACCTGTCAAGCCAACTAGGCAGCTCTCCATTTTGATCCACCCAGCCCCCCACCTATGCGCACAGGTGGGCGAGCACAAAAAAAGGGTGTGGATGTACAAAACACTTCCTTGAATGAGATAACGGTGACGTTTCAAGGGAGGGATGGAAGATTATAAATTGTGGGATGGCGGAAAAGTTTGTTGTCTGATCAGAGCCTAACGGTTTAGGGTGCACGAACGAACTCCTTGGAATCTTGTCGACTTTGCAGCCTGAGCTCCGTCACACCGTCAAAATGAACAGAATTCTTCTCAGCATTTTTGCAACTGGACTCTGCTTTGCAATCGGTAAGAACAGAAGAAAACACATAATTTTAGTGGGAATTATTTATGTCTTTGGTGTATCAATGTTACATTTGCAGGCTAATTGGTTTTAGGACGGGTTTCTCACAAAATAATGAAAAAAGAATACTATATTTAGGGCAGGGCAAAAACCAGTTTAGACTGTCGGACAAGATAGCGGATTTACAGAAAACGTTAATTTAATATTGTTTCCTCTGTTCAGAACATAGTCCACAAGCCTAATATAATTTCCATAGAGATAACAGTTAGGCTATTGCCTTTACATTCCGATGCACGGTTCCGTTACTTTGTCAATGTAATGCAGGTATATTCAAATTGACGGGCCAACAACTGCCAAAAAGAATTTAGGGAGTGTTTGCGCCCCTGAAAATGTGCTCTAAACTAAGTCTAAATATTTTCAGTTAAAACCTAGTAATTTGCTTTTTTTGATTTTGAAACATTGGTTTTTGAAACATTTATCTTGTTTTAAAAAGGTTCCAGAGCTTGGGGCTGTTGTCAAACTGGGTGTGTTTTCTCACAGGCCTATATGCTATAGCCTACCCTATAGGCCTACCTTATTATGGGTTGGGTAAGATTCTGTTTGTGGTAAGATGGTAAAATGCCTCCATGGGCTTAGAGCCAGTTGTTTTGAAAGACATCATGTCCCAGCCTGCCAGGTGTTAGATGAGAAATTCCTCATCATGTCAGAGCTGAGCCAATGCCCTATTTTAAATTCTATGACAACAGGAAGATTGCAGACTCAGCCAGTGGCGCTTATAGTATTTTAAACCTGTTCTTGCTCTTACTATTAAGGTTTTGCTCAGCCCCATGCCCCAATGTACCCTTCTCTTGTTTCAAACTACATCCAGCTAATCTGTGCCATATTTTTATTATCTATGGTGCTGATCTTGGTGTCTTTCATATGTATTCAGATGGCAACTGTTATTTCCCCCACTATACGCTCTTTTAGATGGGCCTGCTGAAATAGTGGTTTGATGGGAGTGAATATATTCATGTGGATGAAAACAAATAGTTCTCTATAGTGATCTTTCAGTAGGCTACAGTGTAGGACTGTCAATTGTCCCCAAAAATACAATTTGACTATGAATAGACTGAAATGAGGAAAATCAGAATTTTAATGATAACATTAACATATTATTGCCACATCATAGCAGGTGAAAATGCTTACAATTAATACATTCATTGTGCGTTGTTTTTTGTATTATGGGTAGTACCAAGAGGAAACAATCATTAGGCTGTGCTTAGTAACACCCATTTATTTTCTCGCATTGAAGGCATATATGCGTTTTCAGTTCACCTCATCAATGATGGGTTTTTTTTGTTTTGTTATCAGATTCGAATATTGAATTTTTTCCTGACAGCCCTATTACAGTGCGCTTTACAAAGCATTAGTCCTCAGGTCTTACTCCTGAATCATGTGTCTGTCTTTCTGTCTACCTATATGCCACTAAGGCTACATACATGAGGTCACTAGAGGTCTTGTTCAGTTTAATCAATAGGCTATAGATGGCTTTCAATACTTTAAATTAATATGACCTATATCTGGAACCATTTTTACAGAATGTTAAATTGCGTCTTATCAGCTCACGTCCCACAGGGATGCCATGAGTGACAAGTTATGTGGATAATGGCCTGCATCCAGAAGTGTAGTAAACATATTTACTCAGGTGACCATGATGAAGATCTGTCCTGAGTATATTTAACAAGCGTTCCTTTGGCAAACAGTTACGGGAGAGCAGCACTTTTAAATCCCCAACTGTTTGCCTATTTGTGGTGATTGTTATTGGACACCTGCAGGACAAGTTTTGATATGGAATGGCCCTCCTTTAACAGATTTTATAGTTCTACTTCAACTAGAGTCTAGACCATGGCAGCCCAGAGGGCTGGGACATAATGTCGTGTATGCCTACACCCACTGTGGGTTTGAGTCCTCAGTTGTCACGTTGCCCCCTATTTTGCGTGCCATTCTCCACTGTGTGGTCTTGTGAAGCAGAAATCTCATAAGAAAGTAAATCATGAAAAAATACATTTCATTAAAATTACATTCATGCAATGTGCTATGGCATAGGCCTGCACTGTGTATGCCATTTTATGTAATGAGTCCTTTTAAGCTAAATCGCCCTCAAGAGGACAACCTGGGAACTACTCCACAAGTCAGTATTTTGGACATCCTCTTGCTTGATTGGACTTTAAAGGGCCTTTTTTTATTTTAAGGGGTTGTGCTTGCCTGGTACTCGGACTGAATTGCATTTTCATTTTAACTTATTATTCACTTCTTTCTAAGATGTTGTTCTACCCCTAAATTATATTAATGCCATTGTTCTCCTTTTAAACCGGTCTATTCAAACCCCTTTAGAAGAACATCCTCCCTCCCTAGTGAGGTCATTAGAGTAAAAAAAAATCCTGCATAATGAACCATCCAATTACATCGGTACAGTTATTGGTGTGTAATATTCGCATGGTCTGTCCCTTGATAATGGAGATTAAATAGGTTGAATTTTGTAGTTACAGTGAATGGTCTGTAGGGTGCGAAGTAAGCTCACCTGGGCTGACTCCAAACTAGACAAAGCAGCAGTGGCACACCCTGCAGTTTAACAGGTTGCTAATTTCAGCACCTTCTGAAGTAGTTGTGTACCATTTCTTTGCCAGTTAGTCAGATCTCATTCGAGGACCAAAAGAACCTTGTGGTGGTGATGGTTATTTTTCCCCACCTACCTCTCTCCCAAGTTATTTTGGTGCCAACCACATTAAATACCAAAACAAAACTAGAATGTAAAGTTTGTGAACAAATTTTACGTTGGCTTGACAAAGCCAAGCTGCAATCGACAAAAATTTGTTCCAGCAAGCCATTCCCCAACTCTCTAATAGTTCTAACAAGCGATGTACCAATCAGGAAAAGGGGTGGGACTTAGTTTATAGACATATAACCCTTTCCTGAGTCCAACAAGCCGCCCCTGAACTCTCTGGCCGCTTCAAAGCTGTAGGAGGAGTAGGCAATTACAATATCAGTTGTAACAATTACTAGTTTGATGCCTACTTTTAACACTTCTGAACTTGTTTAAAGGCACAATCCATAGTTCAAATGTAAACAAGAGGGTAGACCCACCAACAAAAATAAAAAGTAGCAATGGAGACATGTTTTCATTCTGTAGTTGATTGGCTAAGCTGTGAAAAGAACAGTAAATGTGAGCTCTCAGTTGTATTTGCCATAATTTGTGGCTGTAAAAGGTTTGTTTATATTGGTAAGGTTTGCAAATGCTGGAGTGAAACAGACCGATATTCTGATTTGCAATAGGTTCAGAAAGTTTCAAAAGATGTATTTTCTATCTACAAATCAAAAGTCTTTAGAGTGTCCAAGAACCCCACATTTATGTTGTCAAGAGAAATTCCAGATTGACTCTTCGAATTACAGCCTTTTAGACTGGGGCTCAGGTTAGTTCCAGTGGTGCTTCATAAATTATTTTTGGCCTGGTGTGATCATTCAAATGCCATAGCTACATATACAAATTGTGCAACTGAGTCATGGAATAGGCTGCTTTTGCTATTGGCTCAGCATGCCAGCTGTGATGGTAACAGTGGTCATCTTGATATGGTGCGGTCACTGACTGGCATAGGTGGAGTCACTGCATTAAAATGAGACCATTACAGTTTTGCATCTTATCAGTTAGCTGTTGACTCATTCCTGCCAAACTAAAATTATGCTCTTGTTTGTCATGTTGTATTATACTGACTCACAATTTACATAATCTTCAAGGATGTATGCAATGTCAACAAATGTGTGTGCATTTTCAGGATTATGAGAGACCGGGAAAAGGACAGACAAGGGGGATATACCAACCATCTGTGTTTCACATTAGATGTTTGTTTTTTAAGTAGAGTGGGCAGTCCACTCCCCTTTAGTATTTTGTCTTTTTTGAGACCGTAGGAAGGCTGACAGGAAGACAGAGTAGGAGAGACACAGGAGAGAAGGTTCCGGTGGGATTTGATCCTAGGCCAGCAGCGGTGTTTGTGGTTCTTGGTGGTAGGGGGGGGGGTCTTAACCACTACATTATCTCTGGGCACAACACACGAGATGTTTTACATATTTGTGTGATGGTGACTTGACATTTTCCAGTGAAGTTTACCTGCTGTGTCACCAAACCGCTCAGTTGTCTAGCGTACATGACTGTATGTCTGCCTCACATTTCATTGGATGTCATAATCCCCTGGAACATGCTGTAGCTCCGATATGTAAACACCCCACTTGTTCTCCCGACTAAAAGCAGTAATTACATTGACGCACCACTACATCAAACACTGAAAGCTATAATTGGGCAGACGAGACACTGTAGACAGTATTTACAACAGTACATCCCCTCGATGCTATGTAGGGGTTCTAGCTCAATAAAACCCATCTGTGTTGTGTATCATAGTGCATTGTGTTTTATCACTGGAGTTACATTTCTCACCATTGTATTTTATATGAAAATGTGGGATGGCCTTCTTTAACTAAGAGAAGGGACTTGCATTGCATTTTTTTTTATCTATAGGGCTCTGCTTATGAAACGTCCCTATTATCTCTGCTCTTTGATTGCTTTTAAATACAACATATATGGTACTAGGTCACATAATTACTTTGCTTTAGATACACCACATAAAAACTGAGCTTTGCAAAACTGGGTTGAAATACTATGGCCCATACAAATGGAATGAACTGCAGAAACCCTTGAAATTACATCGTTTCATTCCGCTGGAAGTTTTTAAAGTATTGAACATTGACATTTTATATGTTGCTTGTAATTGTGTCCTTTGATCTACATGTTTGTTGTTCGACTGCTGTATGGTGAGCTATGACTGAACTGTGCTTGTTTGTCCAATGTGTTTTTATGTCTATTGTACACAGGTCTCTTGAAAAATAGATCTCGATCTCAATGAGACTACCTGTCAAAATAAAGGACAAATTAAAAAAAATGTATATATCAATCAATTATGCAGTGGGACACTTCTGCCTGGTAAGCATCTTCCCCCAGACCAAATAAAGTATTGTATAATTGAGCATCATTACAAGGCCTCACAATGGCACGCCTCTGTTACCCCAGCAACCATCTCGTCAAACCCCAATCTAACCGTGACCTCAACCATAGCTTAATCCCTCACTGTTCACAAATGAGCTGTTGTGCTAGGAATGCAGGCTGATGTATCGGTTGTGTGGCCCTGTTTGCGCAACCTGTTGTGTACGTGTGTGTGTGCGTTGTCATTATATGAAGTGTCAGGTGACGGAGTAGCAAGGGAAACAGGTTGCACTGGATTTCAACCGAGACAAGTT
>OMKL01048536.1:0-16302 GCA_900302295.1 Parasudis fraserbrunneri
GAAATGCCTGAACACTCCTCAAGGAGTATGACAAGTTAGCTGGGCACACAGGTGTGCAGCACTTACCCCCACATAACCCCCACACGCCCATCTCTTTCTGCTAAATGTCCCGTAGGCTTAGTACCGAGCTGGTGATTAGCAAGCACATTTACTATGCCTCACTTGTCTTTTCACTGTTCACCCCCATGCTTGAATCTTGCCTGACACACAAAGCCTCATCCCTTCAGATGATATTAACCTGTTGATTGGCGGGTTGAGTTGAGCAGACAGCTAACATCGCTCTGCTTCTCTGCTGCTGCTGGGCCGCGTGTCCAGTGGGAGTAAGTGGACTGATGACATTTAAAGTAGGCTACTTTGTTGAATGTACCCATGGGGGATTCCTGCTTGTTTTCTCTAAGTTAAATTTACCAGCTTAGTATAAAGCATCTACTTAGACCATAGAAGCATAATGACAGCATGGAAACATAAAACAGGTGTCAAAATGACAGCACCCATGTTCCCAAGAGACTCTACATCATATGGTGGAGTAGTTGAACCCACAGGCCCAACTCAAGACTGAAAACATTAACAGACATAATAATAACAGTATTAAACAGTAGTCTCTGTTTGGAATAGTTGGAAATAGAGCGTGGGGAACAGAAGGCCATACGAGGCACGCTATGTCTGGAGAGGCAGAGCTTGGCATCTGCTCAGGAGGGATGTATAGAGAAGAGCAGCAGGCAATTGTTTTTTTTGTTTTTTTATAAATCTGGACTGTAGCTTGCTAGCTCATGGATAGTATTTTTCATACTGCACTAGTGAAAAAAGATCCTTTCTAGATAGAATTTGAATGCGGTCTAACAGAGAAGGTAGTGAGATAGTAGCCAAATAGAGGTGCTTAGATAATACCCCAAAATTCATAGGTTCCATCCCTTACTGTAGGCCATATGGGAATGTAAGGCAGTTATGGATTGTTGCTGTTAAAGGTCTGATTAGTACTGTCCACCATACTGTCAAGAGAGAAATAAATGACCAGTGATGCAGTGGCCAAATAAAGGGTGGGTAAACTATGAACTCCAGTTGATAATCATAGTATGCCTATATATGTTTTTGTTTTTCTCAGAATAGTGTTGTTTTGTTTTGTTTCCTCTAAAATAGAGGAGTCTATAATCTCCACCATGAATTTCAAAAGTAAACTGAGTTTAGGTGGATTTACTTTGTACTACATCACTGCCTTTGAGAACTGAAGATGTTATCTCCACACAGGGAAAAACACAGCAATGATTCAATTATCAACCAAAGTCGTGACACAGGGATCCCCCCACCCCACTTCACTTGTCTTTGCACAAAGACTAATGTCTTCCCTACTTGACTTCTCTTTGCACAAAGACTAATGTCTTTTCTAGGTGCAATAAATAATTTTTATTCAGTCTGCCACAAAAAAAGCTCACCTGCACAGACAATTACAAGGCCTGGCCTCATATTCATTACCACAGCCTTTTAATTTGACCTGAGCCAACCTGTCATGCTCCATCAAACGTGGGAATCGGATACCTTAGAAACACAGGCGCCCTTGCTTTGCGCTACGCCATCCCCCCCACGCCTCACCACACTGAGCCCGGGAGCAGAGGGAAAGTCACCCGCATCACATGAATCAAGCACTGTGACAGCGGTCCGTTGGGTCGAGGGATCACACGGAGTACCACAAGTCTCTCTTTTACCGCTCCTTCTCCCATCTCTATTAGTTGGGGGGCAAGAAAGGAGGGATGGTTTTCTAAAGGCATATATTTCCGTTGATGAAGAGATAAATCAGATCATTTCTGGAGTAAGGAAGGGAGCACAGAGAGAGCCTTCTTGGTTCCCTTCCTTTGAGATGTAAATGGCACGGTGGCACTGAAAGAGGGCCAGGTGTCCACTGCGGAGAGGGAGAGCGTGACGGTGCATGCATTCCTAGGGGACCTAGACTATTAACTGTTGATGTGCCTCATGTGGGCCAACAGTAACAGATCCCATAATGGCCCTGGTGGAATGTGACTCATCAACAAAGTGAGATATTAATATCAGTTTTCCCAGTCGTGCAATTGTTTTGGTCTTGGGCTAGCCTACAATAGTAATAATAATCTTCATACAGGTGTAATACCTGGTGTAATGTGTGCAATTGAAATTAGACTAAAATACAGTTGGTATGAAATACTGTCATTGACTGGGTCAGAACAACAAATAAGGTGCAACAACATAATTGGCCTCCACAGCAATTTGCCTCTATTTATGACCAAAAGCCAAAGCTGACAGTTCACACCTTGCCACAGGACTGTGCTAAATGAGTTACTACTTATTGGGGTCACAAAGGTAGTAATTTTCCCTGAACTCTATAAAGCCCAAGGCAGGCTTTTGGGATTCACTCCAATTATCCCACACCTTGAGGTGAAGAAAGAGGTATTTTGACAATTCAAACACTAAATTAAGAAAAGCAAAACAACCTGTAATTGGTTTAGCCATGGATGGCCTGGAGCAGGGAGCGTTCCCACCTAAGAATAGATGAAAGAAGTTAAATACTTGTATACATTGAATAGTGTTTTTTTTCTTCTTTTAGAGCCTTTGGTTTTACTAAGTCAATTAACTGAAAGGCATGACTCAGGTGCGCCACCTGCTGTTGATGAGGAGTCACTGCAATGTCAAACTAAAACCGTGCATGAAAACTTTACATCATGTTTAATGAGGAATTTTACTGAAATTGGACTCGTAGGTTTTAAGTCTGCATAAGCAGGCATTTTCCTAAAATTTGCAATAATCAAATCACACTCTTACTTTGAGAGCACAGGAAGAATAAGTAAAAAAAGTCATGATGGGTTTCATCAAAAGAATTTATTTGTAAAATCCAAACCAACAATTAGGCATAATGTCCTTCCTTACATATCTTCTGTATCTCTGCTGTTCCACTGTGTTAGGCCTGTCTGCAATTTGGGATACCAAATATTTACCCAGAGTAGAATATTAAGCCGGCAAAAGGTTATTACCAAGAGTCCCCACATTCCAAAGGAAGCAACTTGCTTTCTCTAGTGTCACAATTGTCAAAAATACATCATCACAATTAGCTCTCTGTAGTTTATGGAATTGATCAATAGAATATGGTGTTTTGAATTGAAAAATACATTTCATTACAAAAGCAAATGGTTATTTTACATGTCATATCTACACATTAAAGTCGCATTAAAGTAAAATATCTGGAAAACTGGAGGTGTGTAACACAAGCTACTAAAATAACCTACTGCATAGTGAAAAAGACCTCTTCAAAACTTGATCTCCATTCAAACCATATTGCTTTTTTTTCTGATAAGACAACCTGGATTTTAGTGGAATGATGAACTTACATAATGCTTGTGCATTTCTGCATGTCAAAAAATCTCGAATTATTAATTTAACACAGTGCCATAACGTATATACAACAGATTTGCAAAGCATCAGCTCCCTGGAGTTCATCGTCCATCAACACTGTTATGAAAAGTGGTCAACAAAGATCGTCTATCGTTCACTAAAATGCATAACTCTTACGTTCCCAACTGGGCTTTCTAATTCCCAAATGAAGTGAACCAATTTTTCAAAAAAGAAAGGCTACGAATATCCCAAAAAGCCACAACAAATATAGAAATCTCCCTCGTCTGTAACAACTGATATTACAGTAGGCATGGTCACAGGTAATGGTCACGAGCCATCTCAAAATGACAAGTTGCTAAACAAAAAGAAAAACCAAGGATTGGCTCCATCTTGATATCTGAGCAATAACAGTTGTAAGGTCAGCACCGTTAGGTGATCTGCTAGCATATACACACTTGATGGCGAGATGGCAAAGCGATAACATGCACAAATACACACATAATAAAGATTTGCATTTGGCAACAAGACAGGTTTTAGACAGATTGGCTTTTAAGAAGGCAGGAATGTTTCATATTGTGAGGAATGTCCAGTCTTCTCCTTTCTGCTGCCAACCTAACATGAGTTATTGCTACTCTAAAGTGTCTGGAAGTGCCTGGCACAGCGGGGATTGGAGTTTATAAGGATTTGGCCTGTCCATTCAACTGACTGTCCCACATGCCATGGGGGGTCTTGATGTATGCGCAAAATGCGCAAGGCACCCAAAATCACAACAGATGTGTCATGTTTTATACTGTTCTGTAAATAAATAATACTTGTTGCTATAAAGATATAGAATTATTGACCTAAAATGAATGAAGTCTGAGACAGCGCTGACAGTCAAGAGCTTGGGTTGATTACATGACAAAAAAAAAGAAAAAGAAAATGGACATTTCAGAATTACATGAATTGAAATGATCCATAACCTGTTATGAGTTACTTTTCAGACAGGGATGAATGTAACAGTTGGAACTCCAAGGCTGCCCTCTAGTGAATGAAAAGAGCTTCTGGACTGAATGAGAAAGAATCAGATGGAAGACCTGATGAACAGTCTTTGATAAAAAAAAAAAAAAAAAAAAGAAAAAGAAAAAGAAAAAAGGTCATGGAGCCTGTTGCAGGAGTTTACATTCACTGTGACATAGTATTATTTGATTGAATTCAAATGTGTCACCTTTCAGTGGAGATGTCAAATCTCCTTTAATTTAAGTTTATCAAAGCTATGTTTACAATTAAATTAAGTCATTTCTTCACTTTAAACTTTAGTCAATTTTCATCACAATATACATTGCAGAATTCTTGATGAATGTTTGTGTGGAACCAATAGGGTAACATTACCGAAAGAAATGTCTACAATGTCTTTGATACCGTCCTCCTGGTCATGTTCCATCCTGCCCTTGATTACACACTTAAAGATGATGTCATCATGTTGCTGACTTCATCAGTTCGAACGCCACGATTCTTGACAAGAAGATGGGTTACAGGTGGCAAGCCCGCCCAGAATCACGTAACTAGCTATTCAACCAAAGCCAGGAGCGATAGCCAAACCTACAGAACAGTGCACCACATTGTAAGCTACTGTGTCCTGATGGATTGCATTGGTGGGGGGTGAGCGCCAAATATCCTTCGAAACATACTGTTGAGCTGAAATCTCCTTAGAGACGGTCCTTTGTCTACCACTCAGCTACGTTTATCAGGGTTCCCACGTGTTTCCGCCATGGCTTTTTAAAGATAAATGGTGCCAATTTCCACGACCTATACCGGTCAATACTGATGTTAAATTGATGAATTGCATTTTTGAATAGCTTAGTTGATCTGAATGTCCCAGGCTTTATTTTGGCCAGTTGCAGCTATCACCTGGGGCTAATGTAATCAGGAAATATATTACCTGTGTAATTATTCCTTCAAGGACATGTATAATTCTCAATTACTTTTCCAGGCATCGAAAACACAATTTTCAAATTCCATGACTTTTCCAGATCTTCCATGACCGAAGGAACCCTGATTCATTGATTTATTTTGAGCTTAGACAACCTTTCAACACACAGAAATCTAGAGGCAGATTTAAATTTTCCTGTCCACTCTTACTATGGAAGTCAATGGAGAAATGGGAAAGGAAAAACTCACTAAAATTGCACCTGTTTTTGTTGTTGTTGCATATAGTGACAGAAGAGTGATTAATATTTTCTTTGAAACCTCAGGGACTGGTCTCAAATGCCATTCATAAGTGTAATGCATATCCCATACTGTGTTTGAGTGTCTTGATGGAGAGCAGCCCATCCTAAACGCTAAAATCCCATTAAACCTGTATTCTCAAGACATCAAAAAAGGAATGACTTTTTACTCCCAATAAAAATCAGTAACACGTCTCCCTTGCATATAGAGTACTAAGACTTATGGTCAGAATTAAGAATTAAGAAGAGGTAATATCAGCATCAGACGGAGAAACGGTGAAGGCATCCAAGTAGTTTCACACTTAGCAGTGCTGCTTTAGTGTATACTCCAAGATGTGTTCTAGGCAAAATGGTGTTTAAACAGCATGCAGAATAGAACAGTCCAATTTTCACTCATGGCTGAGTAGTGAAGCTGGCCATGAGAGGCCTGATTGGCTGGGTGGTTGTTGGCAGTTAGTGCTGGCGCTCACTCCAAACATGCAGTTCCACACTCTACCCTTAGAGGGAGTTAGAGGTACGTATCCTGCTCTGTGCTGCTCAGGCTCTGTGTGGACTGCTGAAGGGGAGACTCTTTGGCAAGAGACAGGTCTTTATGGGATGGCTGCTGGGGAGGTGAGTCAGTCACGGGCTGTGGCAGGTCCTGGGGTTGTAGTTCTGTGACGGCCTGTGGCAAGACCTGAGGTGGAAGGTCTCTCATGGTCTGTGGCAGGTCGTGAGGTGGTAGGTCTCTCACTGTCTGTGGCAGGGCCTGGGGTGGTAGGTCACTCACGGTCTGTGGCAGGTCCTGGGGTGGTAGGTCTCTCACTGTCTGTGGCAGGGCCTGGGGTGGTAGGTCTCTCACTGTCTGTGGCAGGGCCTGGGGTGGTAGGTCACTCATGGTCTGTGGCAGGTCCTGGGGTGGTAGGTCTGTCACCAACTGTGGCAGGTCCTGGGGTGGTAGGTCTCTCTCGGTCTGTGGCAGGTCCTGGGGTGGTAGGTCTCTCACTGTCTGTGGCAGAGCCTGGGGTGTCTCAGTTATGACTGGAGGCTGGACCAATGGCTCTGTAGGCAGAGGCTGAGGGACACTAGGAAGAGGGTAAGGATTGGGGATCTCGTCAATGGTCTTAGAGGATTTTTTGATGCTCTTCTTCTTCTTGCTTTTCTTCTCCTCCTTATTCCTCTTCTCCTCCTCCTTCTTACTCTTCCTCTCTTCCTTCTTCAGCTGAGGGGTGGGCTGTGGAGGTGGCAGGGGAGGCTCCACGATGATGGTGGGGTTCTGTCGTAGATCCTGGCGACTGGGCGGCTCTGCCAACATGATGGCCCTGGCGCCGTGCATTCTGGGAGGAGACTTGAAGTTCAGCTCACCTCGGTTCTTCCTCCAGCGCTTCAGCTGGCTGTGATTCTCCCTCTCCACGTCTCGCACGGACACCGGCACCTCCACAATCTGTCACAGGAGAGGTCACAACTAGTTAAGACGGACGGCAACAGAGGTGGAGCTAACAAAACAAAATGATTTAGCAAGAGATGTGGTGCTAATTGACCAGTCATTCCCGGAAAAGAAGCTCTTTCAGTGTCTGGTCATTTTGTTCCTAATCTGAAATTTGTCAGTAAATGTCAAAGGGCCTGGGGCTAGCATGGAAGCAATTCCTCTAACAGTAGGAGTGGCTTTACCAATGAGAGAGGCCATTGTCAGGCTGGGAAGACACTCACACAAAGCCTGGCACAGGAAACAGACACTGGCCGGCCAGCACTCTGGTCAATTTGTCTCTTTATCAGTCTAACGTCCACTCTAAGACTCTCTTCTGTTCCCCTCCTCTGCATTTCTGAATAGCCATTGTTTTCTGCAAACACCATGTCCACCGTGAGTGACACGAGGCTCCATTACATCATGCCATTCTGAACTGACAGGAGCTCTCCTGCTTCACCAAGAGGTTTGCGCCGTCAAACTCAGTGAGCGCAGTCTTCATGCACTAGTGTGGTTATTCTTACCTCTCGGACAAGGAAGCCCTCCTGCATGTATCGTGGCTCTATGGCCTTGAGAAGCTCCATAGTCTCATACTGGCCCTGACAGGTCTTCAGCTTTTCACGGGTCCCCATCATACACTTCAACAGCACCAGGCCCACACGGAAGATGATCTTTACACCTGAGGAGGAGGAATTTGTCAAAGTGAAGAGGGAGCAGACAGGATGTCTCAGTCCCAATTTTTTTCCTATCTCATCTGGGTGATAATGAATGAATATTTTATATCATTAATATTCTGACAACTGCTTTTCTGGTGGCATTAATGTTCAGTAGCACTAAAATAATACATGAAAAGGATGCATTCTGTGTGCGAAATCATGTATGTGTGAATTGTGTACGTGTGTCTTAAGCCTGCATTACCATCGCATAGGAACATGTCCCACACACGCAGCACAGAGGCCCAGGGCAGGGTTCTGGAGAAGGCACACATGAACCACTCGGTCATGTACAGGATAGGCTCTATCTTGTGCTTCTCCAGGTGGCGGTAGGCTAGCGGGCAGACGCGTCGTAGAAGGGCAAACAAGATCTCTCCATCTAACTGGATAGCCTCCTGAAAGGGACACGGGTAGGGAAACATTACAAACGATGCTGAAAACGAAAGGACAATGTGCTTGAGCATGCTTGCCAACGCAGAGAGGCTAAAAAGCAGAAGATTCATTCAACTGTTTTGACTGCAGTAGCAAAGCACCACTCTATGCATTCAACGCCTGGCAATGCTGTTCTATATTCCAGTAAAAAAAATTGTTTTTGCGTCTCACCAGCCCAGGACTGTAGTATCCAGGGAGATACTTCTCACAGATTTGGACCAGCCCCCAGAAGGCATCCTGTGGAAACAAACAGAAAAGATGAATGGAACCGTTGCTTTGACGGTACACAACTTCTGCATTCACACAGATGTCAGCAACATGTCATAACAGAAAACTGGACTTGGGACCCGATTCTAGTACTCTGACCAAGCCCTCCGGGTCTCAATACCACGGCTTAAGCCTACAGTAAACATTACGGTGCATGTACAGAAGAGTGCAGGAGGAGGTAAGGAGGGAAACGGGTTACTCATTACGGGTTACAGGTCCCCCTGACAGAGTGAAGCCATACCTCAGCAGGCATGTGCATGAGCAGCACGGCAGCAATGGGGGCCTGGGCCTGGCAGTACCCCTCCTCTGGTCTGTACAGGGTGTAGGCTTTTAGAACACGGAACAGGTCTTGCTGCCTGTGTGGGTAAGCAAACACGAACACATGGAGAGAAGTCAAACGAGATGAAAATGTCAAACAGGACTTTGTCATCGGCTGCAGTGTGTGACAACAAGGACAACTGACCCATGTCCTCCCCGTGACACAAACATCTCGTGGAAAGGAAACTGTCGATGCAGGTCCTTCTCGATCACATCCAGCCACTTCGGATCCCCCGCCTGGCTGTCAAGCTCCTGGGGAAAAACACATGGAGAGGATTATGAAAGCCATTTATCCAACAATACATATCCACGCTTTATGTTAACTATATCAGATGAAATGTGGGAGACTGGGGCCGAACTGAACAACATAAAGCTTTGAGGCTCCAATTGTAACCTAGGTGTTCCAATCTTGAATTAACATTTGAATGTGGCGCAAATGTTGCACTTTTTATTATTATGTTTGTGAACAATTAATACAGTGGGAATTTTCTGAGCAGTTGCAGATAAGAGACTAGGCTACACTAAGACAGAAAAAAAGAAATAAAAACCATCATCATCATAAAGTACAAGACATTTTGCCAGCGGTCGTGGAAAGCAGAATGTACCTGCACAGTGCTTCATCCAGATCATCAAGCAGTGTGTCTGTGACTGAGCACATTCAAGCAGCAGTTATGTGTTGATCATAACATCACACCACAGTGCTCGTTTTAATTTAAAAGGAATCCAAATATGGTGACTTCATATATGACGTCGCAAATTACTGAAGCTTCTTTAAAAAAATGTCAAATGTCAAATAGAAAAAAAAAAGACATTGATTCAGCTGAGGTAATGTCAAAACTACAGCAGAAAACAGAAGTGAAAGAGGATGTGAGCATGGGAGGGTCTGACTGACCTGAAACTTTCCTTGGTTCTGCTCCCTCTTGACCTTCCCCCCAGACAGGTAGAGCCAGGCACGTCCTCGCAGGGCAGGAGGGATCCCTTTCTGGCACCGCAACCTCACCTGAGCCACAGAGAGAAACACAGGGGTTCACCAAACACAGTAGTAGCCACGAGGAACAGGCATGACAACAGCTCGTCACAGATTATCTGTATCCTGAGACATGGATGGAAAAGAATAGCCTTAGCAAGTATTGTGATAGTCACTGTAAACAGGCTCTTTTTGCACAATACTTTGTTTCAATTTGGAATAAATAGGCAACGTTACAACTGACTCAGTGTCCATGTCCTGAGCTAATGTCCCACCACTTTGTATGGGTTGAGCTATGGTGGTAAGAGGGCAGCTGTTTTGACCAAAGACCTAGACAGTAGACTAGACATTCATGTATTTCACACTGTAAGGTAGAGTCCATCAACAGCTGAGGTATTATGCAAGAGGTCCCCCAGTACTTGCATTGAACTCTAGATGCAGAGTTGGAGTCACCTGTCCAGTATAGAGAAAAAGATGGATTGCTGTGAAAATTAAACCTGCATGAGTGGTGAGTACAAAAAAAAGGATAGACTATAACAATCCCAAACCTCTCCTTTAAAGATGGAAGATTTTCTCTGGCATGTTTTAACTTGTAGCCTAAGTAAATAAATAACTACAATTCACACTTGACAGTCTGTACTTTATCCTCATGCTCATCTTTTTTCTTTAAAATGTAAATTTGATGAGTACAGCAAAAAGAACCACTGACTACGTTGGCCTAGCTGACTGAGATACAACAGAGCAGATCATAACCTTGTTCATATTTCTAGACACATATGTTTATTTTTCTGATATAAAGCTGGCAATCTTCCCCAAGGAGGGTAGGATATGCTTGTTGTGTAAAGTCATCCACCAACAGAGCGGACTGGTGGAACACACTGTATGACCTTCACAGTCAGACCTTAAGAGTCAACCAGCACAACAGTTGATTTAGGGAAATGGCAATGTTGTAGAGTAATGAGGAAAAAAAGAACGCTTTATTCATTCAGGTGGTGTGCATTTCATGCAGCAGAGCTGTTAAATAAGTCTGGGAACGGGCTACAGGCTGCACCCACAGCAACATGACTCAAGTCTATGTCCAACAGTTACTTAACAACAGTGGTGGACCATGTGATGTTGGTGCAGCCCCACCCTGATTCCCAGCCTGTCATTTGGTCACGTGGCTTGTCGTGGGCTGACTGAGATAAAGGAATGGGTCTTGTCATGGCCTGCTGCTGACTCATGGAAATGAGATGAAGCTGAAACTCAAGGCCTTAGCTCAGTGCTTAGCATTTCACACAGGAAGAACAGGCTAGACAAGAGAAGATGCAAACAATCTGTCCACAGAGGCCTAGCCTCAGCCCAGTCAAACACTGACACCTTAAACACTATCACATGTCTTGACTGTTTACATTAACATCTGAACATTAAGTTTTGAAATTAGACTTGCTATTGCTGTTGTTATTACTGTAACTGCAGCTGCTCTGGATAGAGGAAGTACTACTTGGATACAAAAACTAGTACCATCAAGATACCAGTTGCCATTGGGCATATCAGCAAACACTGTGGAAAACCAGGACCTGTTTAAGAATTAGGCAACTATTATCTACATGGTCTGTGAAAAGAAACAACTTGGCCTTTGTGTCAATGAGTAGACACATGGCTCTTACCTTGCTGTGTCTCTTGACCATCCACTTGTCCCAGTGGTTGAGCATGTCCAGCCATTTCACCTCTCTCTGCCTCAGCACCTCCGGGGGCACATCCTGAGCCCTGGCCAGACAAGAGACAAGAAAGGGGAGTTAGCTGCTGCTGCTGCTGCTGCTTCATCAACAGCATTAAAACAGACCAAACAAAACAATATCCAGACCCATTTTTATTTCCTCAGTGCTGGTTGCATGAACTTAGGTTTATGACAGATGACAGTCTTAATTCCACATCAAAGTTAAGAGATAATAAGGCTGATAAAAAACCTATGTAACTGGTGGAAAAAAGAATAAGCAAAGATAAGACATTGGCGAAAGCCATTAGGGCCCGGCTAAAAACACTGAATAAATGTATATTGAATCGTTTCATTTGAACGATCTGATATTGATTCTTAAAATCCTGAGATCGATCTTTTAATCTATGCCTTTTCTCAGTGGATGTGTAAAGACTTTTGCTAAATGTTATTTATAGTGCGGGCGCGCCTCCCGTCCTGCAGATGTCTGTAGTTTTACTTGCACAGAGTTTCTACTGAACAACGACAGAAACTCAGTTCACCAAATGACATCTTTTGACAACAATGTCTCGTGCTAGCCCCCAGAAACCAGCACCATCAAACCTAATTGAATCGGTATCAAATCAAATCGGGACCTTGTAAATCGAAATTGAATTGAATCGGGTAATCAGTGCCAATACCCATTCCTAGTTTACAGTTTACAGTTTAGTCATTTAGCAGACGCTTTTATCCAAAGCGACTTACAAGTGTGTGCACATCAGAAACTGGCGATAGGATCAACTCAAGAGTAAACAACCGGTGGTATTACCCGCATCATAGTGCAAAAAATCCAAAAAAACATTATTGAAACTTTGGGCAAATTGCGTTAGATCTCAGTGTATGGCTGCCACTCAAGTGGAGTAAAATCAATCTTAAAGAGCAGACAGAGCCCTTTACTAGGCTTGTTTTTTTGTTATTTGTTTTTAGGAGAATACAATATTACTGCCTAAGATTCAGCCAATGCAAAAAGCAATGTCTATTTCATTTCCAAGAGCTATAGTCTGGGTGGGCCTGTCACATGATGTCATTGAAGTTCTGTACATTTAGGGCCAAGAAAAAGGCCTGAGCAAAGAAGATTATCAAGCAGAAAGAAAATAATATAGGCCTTGGGCAGGCCTGCATTACGACTGCAGCCTGATACTCAACTAAGCTATGTAATTATCTGATCAACACAAGCCTGTAATTGTAGAGTATGAAGTTTTCAAAGAGAGGTTTAAATTTGGACAACCCTCTTTCTTTCAAAGGAGGTAGCCTATGTTCTGAATCTGTAACTTAGTGATCTGCAACTCTGGCTTCATCTTCACAAAGAAAATAACTTGTAACAATGATGAGTCTCATTCATTTGTTTCCATACAGTGTGAATGAAATCCTAAGTTAGTGACTTCCTATAAAACCTTGAGCCAGAAGAGGCCCTCTAATAGTGGGGCACCAGAGTTGTGGCCCGAAGCCAGCTAACCCTCCAGAAAACAGGAAGCTCAGCCAGCGCTTGGCACAACTTTCACTCATTCCTTCCACTCTCAGTGCTACACTGTAGGCTTGAGGCCTGGTCCCTGAGTGACAGAGAAGACAGAGGAGCCTTCTTTTTCTTCACTATCTTACAGTATGTTGCCTCTAAGGCCATAAATGAAAAAAATGAAAAAAGAAAGATAATTTGTTCTATTCTGCTCTTACAAGATTTGTACATATTCGAATGTAATATATGATTATGTTTATTTACATAACATGATGTTGATTGTACAATAACTAAGATTTAGGGCACAAGCTGGATGGGTGTAGTTGATTGACTGTCATCCCCATAACTGGTTAGGTAGAGAGACAGGTAGACAAAGCGTCAAATCAAATACAACAAAAATCTCCTTTCAGAGGATTGGGTTTCAGCATAAATCAGTTTACAAATCAGGTTGCAGGAGGAGCCAGGTTTTGTATTTACACTAGCACTGTTGTCACCTGACATGTTTCAGGATGAAAATGCGTGTCAGGCCACGTTATTATGTGCCTTTCATACAACATATACCGCCTCGAGACCATTGTGTTCTTGTCTTCAACGCCAAACACTGGACATAAACAATCAGCAATGTGCCACGCAGCTGGTAAGGGAAAGGTCTCGGAAAAGACAGATTCTCTGCCAGACCAACTCTCAAAACACAAGCTGGGAGGGACACCATCACTAGCTTCCTACATAGAACGTTATACATTCATACAATCGTAGCTGACAGACTGGCATTACACAACCCCCCTCAGTCTGACATAGAACGATTTGCAGAGTTGCAGCAAACTTACGATTCTTCCGAGTACTGCTGAGCCCCACCAATAAATCCATATTTATCGGTTTGCCTGTCACTGGTGAAGCCGTTGATTTCCGAGTCGGATCCAAAGGAACTTTCATCGTCTATATGAGTATGACTGCTGCTGATAGTCCGGATACTTCTGGTGTCGGCTGACTGTCGGCCGTTCTCTATTTTGGCCATAGTAACGTTAGCTAACTAGCTAAGTAGTTTAGCTGGCTAACCTGGCTTATGTCAGCTAGCTTGTTGATAGCTCTACATTAAGCCAAAACAAATTTTTCTGGCAAAATTGTCGATTCAAACAACCACAATGCCAGGTTATACAACATGATGTTAACGTTAAATGCAAGTCAACGTGACAACATTAACGTTACGATTCCGCAAACCAGCCTTAACTAATGTTAAATTGTCAGGCCAGATCAAATCAAGGACTACGACTCCTAGGAGCTGACGTCAGGACACGCCAGATGGATATGCTAGCTAAGCTAGCATGCTAATGCTAAAGTTAGAGTTGACGGAGTTAGCGAAACATTAGCTGGCTGCGGTTAGCTAGCGAGTCTTGTCAAGACACCCCAGAACTGAGGTTGCTGTATCGTCGTTATTTATAGTAAGTTGGCTAACGCTGCATTGCAAATCGAACGTTTAGCAAGCCAGTTTTTGCAACTACCGAGTTAGCGAAATAACTTTACAATCTCTTTGGACGAGTTTACCCAAGCTAGTTCCTTCGTTGTCATGTCATTCCGAGTCGACAGATTCCGCCTCCCCAGGCGTTCCACAACTCCAGTCTCAATCTGTCATAGTTTAGTTTTCAGGGTTGGGTGAATGTGGTCGTCTTCAGTTATGTTAGCTAACGTTACCCCCCTGTGGTCGATTTAGAGAATGCAATCTAGGTCTGATGTATAATTCTATGGTAAAGTACCAACTATGTGTCAAGAAGCCTAGCAGTCAAAGCAAATTCTAAACATAAGACAGACTTTATAAACATGACCTCTCTTCAAAAAATAAATAAACAAGTCATGAATGCTACATAAATGTTCTTGTAATATCCGTTATGCCTTTATTTGATGGATCAACATTATGGATCTTTACATATTTATCAGTATTGTATATCTATATCATTATCATCATCATCATCATCATGTCAGGAAAACAGCAACAGAACAGTGTTGAAACCATGCCAGACAACTAGGCTACAAATTATATAGTATCCAAAACAACAGAATTCACATTAAAAACTGAAATCATATTGTACTATGGCAAGATTAATGTGACTGTGAATGTAGATGTGGTACACATACAACTAAGCATAGACTGAAATATAATTTTGAAACAAATTCAATGAGATTTAAAACAGGGTAGGGTAATAATATACCCATATTGTGTGAAACTATTGCAAGGAAAATGCCCTTCTGGATACACAGCTCACTTCTTTCTTCCACCTCTCTCTTTCAATGCCAAGTGAATAATGGAACCGTTGGTCATATTGTAGTATGCCAGCGAGTTGGAATCTTTGATGAAAATGCCCTAAAGAAAAAAGATCAGTGATCAGCATTCATGTCATCTTTCATAAATTATAATAGATTAGATAATATATGAAAAAGGTGAGAATGCTTACCTCATACTGTAGCTTCTGTTTCCCTGCTGGCATGCCGGTGGCTTCGTGAATTTTGACTTTAATAACAGACACCTGCATTGACATGACATCAGCACATTGATTAAAAAACTGCAGGTGCAAAGATTGCATTCAGGCAGTATGTGCACAAGAAGGGAATAGAATGGAATGATAAATGCATCGGTGCATACCTGATCTGTGAGTGGAACAGTGAAATTGAGCACTTGTCCACTCAACTTCCATTCGGTCTTGTCCTGCATGTTGGGGACCTGCACTTTGACTGCCACAGGACCCTATGGAATAAAGACAGAGCACTTACTGCAACAGGACAGCATTACCCCTGATTTAAAACCTAGGTATTATAGGAAGAATAGAGAACAGGATGTTCAGCATGCTATATATTTTCAATGGGAGTAAAGATGTCTGGCCAAACGTGTGCAGCACCATATGCTGTAGCCCAATTGCACTAAATATAAGTCAGCTGTCTGAAAATGCTGAAATGTAGAGTGGGAACATGATCGCTGATTCTTGCCCACTTAAGCTTCAGACACTGAGACTTGGAAGCTGGTTTCAATTTATTCAATATGTATGGTAGTGTCTAGATCCCATTGCCTGACAGGACCTTGGCTGTGACTGGTAAAGGGTTGTCACTCGCTGACCAAGCTGCAAAGCCATAACTTGTCATGACTTTCACCTAAATAGTTGTTTTCAAATCTATTCCTTGCTAATCACAGCCAAGATCCTTCCAGACAGTGGGATCTAGACACTACCAATACTTATGGACAGTGGCTCAACCACTACTCCCATTTTTAGGCCAGATTTTGAGGGGAGGTTCTTGCCCCCTTGGTTTAAACTATGTGACAGGGACCTATGAAGGTTTGATCTACAGAAACAAACCTTGTTTCTACACAGGAACTCGTACTCCGGAATTAGGTTGTCCTCTGTCTTCATCTTCTTGTTGACTGGCT
>OMKL01048539.1:0-29797 GCA_900302295.1 Parasudis fraserbrunneri
CCCCCCATCTTTTTTTTTCTGGCATAGCCTTCTGTGGTTTACCGAGCTTCCCCCTTAGCTTGACAAGTCAACGAAAGAACACAAAGCGGCTCTCTGCATGGTATCTCTCCCCTCCTCTTGTTTGCTTGGGTAATACTGGCGCCTGCTGGGACCAATCTGGTCAGCCCAGGCCACATTACTGTGGGATCAGGAGACAGGTTTGAAGTAGACGGGCACAGCAGCCCTCCACCTCCATGGCATCTAGGAAAGTTGCGGTTCACTCTACTGAAAGCATATGTGTGCATAACCCTCCTGTAGAGGCGACACCAGCCCTGCACTAACTCCAACTCTACACAGCGAAACCCAGAGGCCCCGATTTCTACAGAGCCGTAATGCATCCAGTATGGTCTGGTATGATTGGCATCGATGGTCTGAGAAAGCGGCTCTGCTGCTAACTCTGTCTAGGAGGGCAAAGAACCAGGGCACATATTAGTTACATGATTATTCCAAGACTGGTAAGGCACCTATCATGGCGAGTTATTCGCTGTGTTTCCATTCAGATTTCTGCAATGGCATCATATGAAACTCACAGATATCGAGGAGTTTCGTAAGAGATGCTGTTTGTTGTAGGGAGGAAACAATGGGGAAATTTGTGTCTTTTGTTGCTCCCCTAAGAATTGTGGCATGGACATTATTTGGGCTCTAGTCGCACATTCAGAAACAAAGCAAAGCCTAAATTCCTGTTCCAAAATGTTCCAATGCTGGGCATCCGACAAAGAAACTCATGTTTCATGTTTAATGTTTAATCTCATAATGTTTTGGTTATGGTGGAAAAGCCATTGAACATCAATATCACTTAAATTATATATGAGACAGTATTTTAGGCAAACTTACCGCTGGCTTTCCAAGTTTGTTCTGACGTTTTACTCTCTGGAAGAGAAACAAAGTAGTGAGCACAGAACTTGAATTGATAGAATGGCCATTCCCATTCAAATAAACTTTCATGAATGAATGGTCATTTGGCAGGTGACACCATAACATGGCTGCCATAGAATGTTTGATAATGTTGCCATGGAAATCAATGTCCATTCACGTTCTGTGGTGGTTCATCAGTCAGTGCACGTGGGGCCCTGACAATACACAACAGTTTCAGTGGATTGCGACCCAAGTATATTTCCTGTTGCAGTTTTTAGCGAATATCAATAGCTGGCACTAAATCAAATGTTCAAATTTAGAATGTTTATGTTGTCAAGTTGAAACCATGTGACAATGTGCATGTAGAAATATCTAGAATGATCTCAGTCCCTCAGGGAAGCCTGGTTCTAATAGTAGCTTACTTTGTGTGGAAGTCATTTATGCTCCAACAGTTGTTAAATTTAAATAGACTGCCCCGAAAGGCATCGTGATTTTGCATTTGATGTGCAATGCTAGGGGCCAGGATAATTTGTAAAATGTGTGATGGGCTGTGTTTATTAATGGAAAACAAAGTTGCACTTGTTGAAAATATGATATCAAAAGTTACTTTCTCCTACACCAACATTATCCAACACTATATTTTGTTTTCAAAAATGCCTCCTGTTTGAAGTAATCTCCACAATCTGTAGGTGAGGGTTGGGTCTAGATTTTGTGTCAAAATAGTCTGAATCAAAGCCATTCATGAATGGAAGGGAACTGGAACTGGACATAAATGCTTTCACTGTACACAGGGGCAGAGAGGGTGCACCGCTTGGTTTCAGATGTTAATTTTGCACACAAATCATTGCTGTGTCAATACATTACCACATATCCTGGAGATTGCTGGGAATTTAACATAAACAAATAGCTTCAAGGGTGGAAACCTTACAGCTGTGATATATAGAATAACAATAATAATCCATAATGCTCCTTATAACATATAACTTATAATTGTATAAATATAAAGTGCAATCTTGAACTGCACGTGGAGCCACTGTTTTGATTGGATCTTCATAATTAGCATAAAGTCTTATGTACAAAATCTCATTTTATGAAAAATGGCTTTTGTATTTTTAATGTGGAGAGAAAATGCAAGAGTACCTATAAACTTTAACGCCATGTGTGAGTGAACTGAGTTTTCCCCCTTTGTTTGACACATAAATGAACAAATGGCAAGTTAAGTAGGCCTAGTGTATGGTTTTTACACCACTCATTTGCAGTGATCCAGTAATGAGAGGGGTGTGTTCAAAAAAGGAAATGCACAAATGCGGCCAATATTAGCCTACTTATCACGCAAAACTCAAATAGACCCCCTGCTGCCATGCTGGAATAAGAAAAACCTCACCTGTAAAAGGACGTTCTTTACTCCCAGCTGCGCTTCATATTCCCCTGATAATCCATATTGTGCATAAAGAGCGAAGATAAATAAAATGCATTGAATTTTTAAAGTCATTTCGCCCATAATAAAACAGCTTTAGGCTCCAAAATGATGAATTGCCAATACCCCAGTCAGTGGTCTCACGTTGTCAGAGTGAATGCAGCAGGCGCGGCTATGTAAGAAGCTGTACAAACCTCACATTTTACAGAAGTTATTTTTGCAAGGGGTACTCTCCCCCTCCCTCAGCTTAATTTAAACGGTTGGAAACCACTGTAATAATAAAATAATGGCAGTTGCGCGGAGTAGTGAACGCAACATCTGTCAGGTAATTGGATGACTAAGAATTACGAGTAAGCCAAAAAGTTCAGTGAGAAAGATAGTTGATAGAGTCCCGCTGAGTTCTACAAAGTATCCCCTCCTTTGCCTGTGCACGCACACTGGAAATTTCGCGGACTACTGCCACCGGAGAGCACGAGAAATGACGAATTATTAACCCATGAATGTCGACTATTTGTAAGAAAAACATCTCTCTCCCTCTCACTCTCCTATTGAGAACTACCATTTGTGCGCCCGTTTGCAAAACGTTTTTGAAATGGACCCTTAGTTTCTACATGTGAATTATGTTCAGCATATGGATTATTTCCAAATGTGGGCTTCATTTTCTCTGAATGTTCGTAAACAAAGACTCACTGTTGGCAGAAATTCACAAAAAAAGGGCTGCTGGTGCTGGGGCAATTTTGTTAACTCAGGCTACTTAAAGTATTCCCCAAAATCCATTAAAGCACTAATGCTCTGGAATGTAGGCCTACAATAACATAATTCAAAGTCGTCAACCCAAGCTACACAGGGCAATTATTTTTAATGTGAAATGTTTGAGTCTGAACGTACTCAACACGATGGGCCTATTGGCTCTGTCAGTCAAGTACTTTCCCCCAGGGTACCTTTATTTCCTTGTAGTAAAAACAGCATGCCTACCAAGTGACAAATTATGACATCATTAAGTCTACAGTACAGCCAAGTAGCCTACCTATGTGGCACAATTTATTTTGCATCCAGCTTTTGTTTGTTTGGGTACTATCCATGGTGCTGATTCCTACTTGCAGAGTAATTATATCACCAACAACTCACTCCAGGCTACACACATTTATGTATGTACAACTCTACAATGACAGTGTTGAAACATTATTTTATGTCTCTGCTTTTCTCTCTGCCTCAATAATACATTGCACATTTACAAATGTCATTGTCAAACAATGTGATACCTCTTAAATGACATATTATAGTCAGATAACTAAAGACAGAGGCAGATTTCACAGACACATTAACAACAGAATTAGCTCTGGATTACAGTATTTGTCATTCTAAGGTATTCCAAAGAGAAGCTGAAAGCAGTCCATGTTTTCTTTTTGTGCTGTTGCTCTAGTTTCCATGTATGGGATACAGTAGGCAATAGGATCGGTGCGTTCTGTCTTCTCCAAGGTTCTCCTGTTTCCTCCTTTCTTCTCTGGCTTTCACTCAAACGCATCATGCAACTCTGTTTTGCATACGATGAGGTATGAGCTGGAGTGTGATTCTAATATTACTTGAAGTTTGAGCTTACTATTAGTTATTAGCACGGTTTCTGACTTTACGTTGTGCTCCAGAGGTTTCTCCCTTTTTTTTTTCTCTCCTAGTAAGGTTTTGTGGGAGTTTTTCCTTATCTTCACTGAGGGTCAAGGTCAGGAGGTGTCGTTCCACTGTAATGTGGGCCAGTGAAGCCTGCAGAGATATGTACCTGTGATAATGGGCTGTACAAATAAAGTTGATGTGACATTATTAGAGTCCAAATCTCCGTGACCGTCCTCATATGTGGGCAGGAACAGACTGCAGCGCATCCTCCGGGTTTCTGTTAATATCCACGTTCTATAACAACAACAACAACGACAACACAAGCACTTAGAGTCCATTTGAATACTGACAGCAGGACTGTGCACAGGCACAGTATTTTTTTTTTTTTTTTTTTTTTACATTTTTATTGATAACCTGCCCCATTTTAAGTTGAGATGATGGTGAACTAAAATCTATATTTAAAATTATACATCAATAAACACTTTCTAAGAGGGAACTTTGTGTATGGCATGGCAAAGTGGCAGGTGCTTGCATGGACCCAATCTGTGCACATGGCCTGACCGAAAAGCAGTAATTTGCTATACAACTGTACCCATGCTGAAGTATAAACAAGCTACTGCTCTGCAGATTTCAATACAACAGACAGTTATGAGTCAAAGGTACGTGTTTGTTATGGCATTTGATGTTGTCTTTACAGATTTATGAACTTTGAAAAATAAGAACAGATCCGGTCATTTTGTTGTAGGTGTGAGTGTGCTGTGTATCTTTGCGTTGCATAGAATGTTTGGGGGGTGCCATGGTTACCTGCTGTCTTGCTGGAAGAAAGATTCTAAACATTCTGTAAAAAGTTTACAGTTGGTCAAACTACACCTCGAGCGAGAAATAGTTCCTTTACTGATCATTTGAAAATGGCAACATAAGCTAAAAAAAACAAGTTCTGCTAAAGACAAATATCGCTTTAAAAATACCTACAAAAGACTAAAGGACAATTAAACAGTACTACAGCTGACATGCTTGTGCAAGCTTACCTTGGGTTTCTCTCTATGCGTGTCGACTGCTTCAATATTTAGGAAAAATGACTCAATTTTACACCCTACAATTGTGAAAAAAAAATAGTGAAAAGTGTGAAAACTTTGTGAAAACTTTCCAGACAACATTTGGATATCTCACAGCCTTAAGTAGGCATGAGTGCACTTACCATAGGCTATTGGTGTGAGCTTGAGGACTGTATGGAGTGGACATCTTAGGTACGGCAACGCATCTGTGAGAGGACAGTATGGTTGAGACAGGAATGTGAGACAAGCCTAATTAGGACAAGACAATACAACATAGTGTATGTTTTATAAAGGGGCAACTGCCATGGTATGATATTCTGGGTTGGGAAGGTTACTTACTGTAAATGTATGCCTTTACTGATCATGTGCTAACAATTGTAATTAATATTGACTGGAATACTCCAACACAATAACATAACCTGACTTCATTTGATTACTTTAGGATTACTTTGCCTCTGAAATGTACAGAATTGGTGAGTAAATCCGACAATTTATTCAAATTTACAGACTGTCATATGGTGACATTATTATCATCGCCTTCAATCATGATTGACATAATTACAAGTAGTGTATAATGACACGTGTCCTTACTCTCACCATCAGAACACCTTTGAGTAATTCAACAAGTAATCACTTCTTTTTTTTTTCAAAAGTATCAGTAATCTGATTACTATGTTTTTCTCAGTAACTGTAACTGATTTTTTTTATTTAATTTTTTATTTAATTACTGTACTCCAGTTACATGTAATCCCTTACTACCCAGATCTGATGATAGTGCAGAAGGGAAGCAGAAGTTGAACTTGGTATTTTTCTCCACACCTGCTGGTTTGTCTAGATAGTAGGCCAGCAGGCAGCGCATGATAGCTTGGTGGCAGACAACCAGCACGTTCTCCTGTCTCTCCAGCTCCATAATGACTGGCTCCAGTCGGTGGACGAGGTCTTCGTAGGACTGGGTCAGAAAGAGAAAGGGAACTTAAAGGCCCAATCTCTAATCTAAATATAAACAAATGGGTAGCCCCACCAACAAAAATTTTAATGAAAATAAGAATGGACATATTGTTTCATTTTCTCGTTGATTGAGTTTTTGATATAGAATAATACAATAACTAACACTAGATAGCTGGCAATATGACTCTTTAAATTGGAATTCTAAGTCTGTAAAATATTTGTAAAACACTATTTTCTATCTACAGATCAAACTCTTCCAAGAATGTCTGTGTACTGTATATACCCCACACTGATATGGTCAAACTTTCTTTTGTGTGTGTGTGTGTGTGTGTGGCAGAAAGAAGTCAGACAGAGAGAGAACAGGGGAGACATAGGAGAGAAGGTTCTGTCAAGATTCCATCCCAGGTCAGCAGGGGTAGCCTATATGTGATTCCACTGCCCCCTGTCTTAACCACTGCATAAACTCTTAGCACCAAATCAAATTCAATGATAAAAGTATTCTTTATATTGACAATGGTATAGATACTATGAGCAAAATAACCCCATTCACCAGATCCTCCAAACCTTACTATTTTATTTTTTATTTTTTTTTTATTATTCTTTTTTCCTTTTTTTTTATTCCCAGTACAATAGGATGTGCTAAACATAGTATATCCATTAGAGGCCTTACCTCTCCTTTGGGGTAACGGTAGCGATACTTGTCCTGGTCTCTTAATGCAAATTCCTCTGGGAAATTCTCCTGAATCTCCTCATAGGTTAGCTCCTCACATACACCCTTGGTGAGTAAAATGATTGTTAGAACATTAACCTCACCGCTAACAGAATGGGTTTTTTGATCTACAGCATAGATTGTTATTTTTCAGTTGTATTTCTTTCAATAATTCATTACATTTACATTTTGTCATTTAGCTGACAAAATGCAAGATGTATATTGTCACGGGTACAACCAGTCCTGAGCATATACCAGTATAAGGTTATAGTCTAGCGATTAACCAGAACTGGATTGTCCTTTATGTTAAATAGGTAACATTAGCTTGGCATGTCAGACTGGATATTATTAGCGAGGCTTACTGGTAGATCCCATCCGTTGTCGGTCAGAAAGACCTGGCCAGCTCAGTCGGTCCACCTCTCTGCAGACGAACAGCTCCGTCTGTGCTTTGGTTGCTTCCTTCAGCGATCAGTTTATTGTGAAGACAATGACAAACTAACATAACGACGGATGAGACATTACTAACGCAAAACAAAGAAACGTTCCCGGGGCAGAATTCTACAAAAATTCTCTCCCAAAATGGCCTCTCTTCAAATCACGTTCTCTCCATGAGAGTCTCCGTGAGACTCATTTCAAAGCTTGCGTCATCAAAGCCAGCCTTACCAAGACTGACAGCCAATCAAATACCTATTATGTTTTCAGAGACCAGATGTGACCGTAACAATATGCATGTGAATGCATATAATTATGTTTTGATATAAACATATATATATTGCTGCTGTTGTGCAAAAACCTTGTATCTCCAAAAGGGCAAACTTTTCAGGAATGAAGAAAAACAACCTAATTTCAGAACGATATCCATGTATTTTTGAAGTTATACATTGGGTTTCTAATGGGTTTCATAGGCCCTAGGGTCATGAAACTTCACAGCATAGAGAGCCAGGTAAACACTCAATTCAAGATAATTCAATAAGAACGTTAAAATGACCAAATTGGAGGTAGGAGGTTTTCACCTGACAGCAGCGATGTCATAGTATACATAAACTTACAGCATCTATCTCATTCAGGGCCTTCCACTGTTCATACTGGACTCCCAGAGCCTCTGCAGTCTGGATGGTCCTCTTCATATGGCTGGTCCAAACCTTCAGGTCTTTGATCTTCTGGCTCTTGATAAAGGTCGCCAGGGCACTGGCATACTGGAGATAAGATTGGCATACTTAAAAGGACAGGTTTTCCCCTCTCACTAGGTTCCAATACAGTCCAGTGGCAAGTGTTTTAGCCTCCAAAAGGCTAGCACAAGGCCTATGAAACCCATTGTAATGTTTGATACGATGTACGGTTTGCAACCATTTCTTAGTAGAACATATGAAGACACGTCTATACTGTACTGTGAACCATACTATGAACTTCCCATTTTGGAAAAGGATTTGTATTGTGGTTTTTGAAGGCTAAAACACTTGCAGCATTGGATTGTGTTGGAGCCTGGTAAGAGGATGCAGCACAGTGCTAAGTTTCTCAGTACTAAAGCATCCGGTGAAATGATGGCCTGTACTAGTCAACATCATGCCAGACAATGTTTAAATAGGCCCTGGGTTAAAAACATATGAACCTGTCCTTTAAAGATGAGATTTGAAAACGTTACTCATCAGAAATATTAAAACACACACATGGTTCTTTTTATGGTCCACTTACCTTCTGGCCCCTGGGGGAAAGGCCTGGATCTCCACCGATGCGGCCTAAAAGGTTGAGTTCACTCTCTCCGTGGCGGCTGAGGTAGATGGAGCGTGGTGTGACGTGGATGTTCATGAGGTAGTAGACTATCCTGCTCTGGATGTGGTCCTGGACCCGGTTCACAAGATATCTACTGCCCATGTTGAAGATCTTGATGTAGGAAAGCTTCCTGTTGTTGTTGTTGTTGTTGTTGTTGTTGTTGTTGTTGGTTAGGGGTAAACAAAAAAGAATTAGGGCTTAGGTACAAATATAAAAGTTGTTTTATCTGCTGTAATGAACAGTGAGTATCTTGTTGTAAAGTCATGTTTTTTTGTTTTGATTTTACCTCTCAGCTTTCCATTTTGGTCCACGGGAGAAAATAATTATAAAATAATTTGAATAAAATAAAATAAAATGGGAAAAATCTAATAATTTACACACACACACACACACATACACATACATACATACATACATCATTTGGAGAAAAATAACATGGGTCTATACCTGTCCTTTTCATCGTCGATAGGTATGTAGGATGTCATGTAACACGCAATTCGTTGGAGGAAGTCTAGCCGAGCCTCATCTTGGTCACAGTCCACATAATCTGGACTCCCACACTTAACTTGCTAGAATAGAAAGCCAACCCCAGTGTGGGATTTAGAACATATCAGACTGGTGCCTGGTGCCCCACATATGAAAAACAACAAGAATGATTCTTAACCCTTTCAGGTGTACGCCTTTAGAATGTTATCGCAGAATTCTATTTCCATAGCTTTCTAGTGGCCAGTAGCCATTACTTCATCTTTAGAATGTTCAGTTCTCAAAATTCTAGCACACCAAGAATTATAAGAAGAGGACAGGTCATCAGCCCCAATGATCTCACGGGGAGACAAAGCTACTTCTTACAATGGGATTTGTCTCCCAGTGGTTGAGGGGAAATCATTTTTTTAATGTTTCTATGACAACGCTGACCCATCCTCTTCTTATAATTCTAGCATCCCACATGTGAGATTGTATGGCTGAAAGTGTTAAAGACCCAATCTGGAATCAGATTATAGCAGTAATTGGTTAACCTATATTTCTTTCTTTTCTTATTCTAAAAGTTATTACCTGAGCTGAGAGTAACTGACCGAATGTAACAGGTAAACTGTTTGGTTTGTTTGGTTATATTTGTGTTGTTTGTACACAAATTGCAGAAAAAAGACCCAGATTTCAAGTTACAGTGGGTTTCTGATGGTTCTAAAGATATTATTTTCCTTCATCAAGTCATACCCCTGTATATAGGTTACCCATAACTCAAAATCGCTCACCTTGATGTTCTCTTCAATGATGTCTTGGTCTTCACAGATAGACTCCACAAAGAACACCTATAAGATGATGTTAAACAGTTCAGTTGATAGTTTGAATGAAGTGAGGGCACCATTTTGGAACACTTTTGAATAGTCTTTTAGTATTCACTTTTTCAGATAAGCGGCCATTTAGTGTTCATATTCATCTATCTTAAAGATGTATTTTAAACCCTAAAACATTTCTCTATATTGAATAACAATTTCTATAAATATGGTTTTTCCACCAAATTGCTCAATAAACTACTGAAAATGGCTTAGCAGCATCTCTACACCTTTACCCTCATTGAGAATGCAAGGATTTATTAATATGCAAATTGGCAACAAGCAGCCATTGGTATTTACCAGGGATTCCAAGTCAACGGCTTATATTCTTTCAAGACATGTCAATACAGCTTTCTGTGTATGCTTAAGCTGAAAGGTGTCAAGTTCCCACATATTGGACCATGATAGGTTTGACCTATTAATGACATCACATACACAACTCAGATTTCAGGGAAGTACAGAGAAGCTCTCCCTCTCCGGGGGAAGAATGCGAAAAAGGTACTCTGGTGACAAGTTCTACACAAATAACGTCATGCCACCAAGAGGAGTGAACCATAAAATAAATAAATAAAAAATTTGAGTGGAGGGGATCTTTAAACATCATTGTGGGGTAGCCAATAGCACAGGAAACACCTGCACTTGCCTTATAGCCCTTCTCCTTTGCAAACGTGGTAATGATCACTCTCCTCTCCCTTGTGGTATTAGTGGCATCGAACACCTTGATGAAAGACAGAGGATAGGTATTAGTACTATTAAATTATTTTGGCATACAGTGTGGAATCACATCTTTACACAATGTTAAACATAAGACATATTTTCTGTTGCAAAACAAATGTATTTGTACTTCTTCTATTAACAAATAAGTTTAGGAAGTATGTAACTAATATGTCTGTACAGTATGTATAATGACTAATGAAGTCATATCATGATATCATAAATCTTTTGCATGTTTTAATTATAGTTAGCTGGACAGGTTTCAGTTGTCCTCTTACTCACGGCAACTTGTCCCTGCTCCTTTGTGAAGTAGACAGCTATATCTTGTAGGGCAGCTGACGCACAGGCCCTGAGAGAGAAGACACAGTCATACAGACAAAGAAATGAAGCTCTGAGCACAAATCCAGTCAGGAAGACCTCTCTAACTCACCTCTAGCTTTTCCCGTTCTACACACGAGCTTTTCACCAGAAGTCGTCCAATAAACACACTCTGTCCAATCACATTGTGGTTTCAGTCGACCTACGACCTTGCTTGGATGCGATATACCTGCCTTCCTGATGCTTGCTCGTTGGTGTCATTTCAATGTGTTTTGCAGCACTTCGCCCATCTAGAAGTTCATATAGCAAGCTTATGCTGTATGCTTTATCTCTTCAACTGCCTCAATACAGCTGTAACTGTATCTGGACATTGATGGCATAATGAGATATTATAATACTGTAGGCTGAATACCCATACTTACACTAATACCCTTAAAATTATTACAGACGCGTAGTTTAAGTAAAATGTTACTGAGAATTCTGCCCTAAAAACTATAAAACCTAAATTCTTTCGTTCATTCATAACCTTTATTTAACTTCTCAAAGTACAGTTGAGGGCTAGGCCCACATTTGCAATGTGATCATTATCCACTGATTTTCATGGTCAATTAGTCGTTAAATGTTCTGGATTGAGTAATGTAGGGTGGAGGGTACTGTATATGGAAGAAGAGGGAGTCCACCTCTTTCTCTAGGCAGTCAGAGCTTACCTTCCCATCAGCCTAATTCCCACTGGAACATATAGGAAGAAATACCCTCCTCCCCTCAGCCATATACCCATCTACCATTACACTACAGCTGGCTTTCCGCACAGTATATCAAGCCGCAAGCCGCTCAGTTCTGCACCGTCTCTTACTTGCGGATCCTCATGGCCTCTTCATTGTCAGGTTTAAAGAACTCAAAGTTCTTGTAGGTGTGGACGACCTCCCGGCGGTACTGACCCAGATTGAACACTGGGCAATGTGAAACAGAGAGAATAAAAAGGAAGAATCTCTTCATTATTGCAAAGTCATCCATAGCATTTCACAACATTCACCACGGAGTTTACGCTGTGGCATGTGGAGGAATCTACAATGAGACAGAAAGAGAAGAAACGCTAAACCAACCATTTTATATCGTTTAATGAACTTTTACAACTTTTACAAGAGGACCAAGACAGAGGGGATTCACTTGGGACACTGACCTTTAGTAGGGACCCCAATCCAGTTTAGATAGCGAGTGAGCTTCTTGGAGATATAGGTCTTCCCTCTGGCAGGCAATCCCACCATCACAATCAGTGTCGGTGAGTTGCAGAACTGGGGCACTGAGGCTGAAATAAAAATAAATAAATAAATTTTTTTAAAAACAACACAAAAACAACAAGTAGTAACAGCGTTCCGCATACAGAAACGACAACTAATGTGTAGCATAATTTCCTTTTTGTGAGGTAACATTTATAAGCAAAAACCCTATAGGCTATATAATTTTGGTGATTTTCATGTTTTTACTTGAATTGAATGGTTACATATTTCTCTGTGTTTCACAAGCACGTTTCATGACCCTAAAGACCATGAACCCAATGTATAACTTAAAAAATACACGGTTGTCAATCTGAAAATGAAACCCTTGGAGATATGAGGTTTTCACGTGACAGCAAAATGGTACCCTGAGGGTTCCACCCCCAACAGGGATGGGTCTATGCAATCATACCAACCTTGCATACATTCTGAGACCTGTGATCAGATGCATGGGAACACTTCATAATCAACTATTTTTCCATATAGTGTACTGCTATCATTAAAATTCACAGGCCACCTCTTTGCTCCTGGTTAGACAAAGGAGTGGCGTTTTTGGCCCATTTGTTACACAGTGTAACGACTAGAGTAACTGCTGCGTATTTACACATTACTTAACAATAACCTGGACGCACATTATGAATAGAGGACAAACGTGAGAGAGACTTGGCCCAAAGTAGGACACTGGAACACATGGATATAACAGGACAATAAACTATATGAAAGACTGACGTTTCAAAGCATTGTGCGTCTTCATCAGAGTCAAAAACATCCGATGAAGGGTCTGGAGGCATCATGCATCGGAACGTTAGTGTTTGATAAAGTTTATTATCCTTTATCTGTGTGCTCCAGACAGTGTGTTCTACTGTGGGCCAAGTTTGTCCGCTATTCAAGACTGCGCTATTCTGAGAGCTCCGGATGGGCCCATACAGTTCCCTTCTGTGTGGGTTGGTTGAGCATGTGAAGCTTCCCCCTTCACTTAACGTTATGATTCAGACTATCCCGAGAGCAGAGCAGTGTAATTTCCTGCTCTCTCACAGATGACTGCCAAAGTCCCAGCAACCAGGTGTCAGGTATTACCAAATGTTGTGGTTGGTGAGCCGGGAAAGACGCACGCCCCAGCCATGGGGTCTGTGTGTGCGTGTGTGTGTGTGTCTGTGTGACTGCCGTGCGCTCACTCCTGCCATGGTGTGTGCATGTGTGTGTGAGCGTATGTCTGCACCTGGCTGCCAAGGTAATCCTCATTGAGAGAGAGAGAGAGAGAGAGAGAGAGAGCTAGGTAAGGATACATACAGCTCAAATGTCTGTAGCATATAACATATCACATGACTAATCTCCGTGTCGTTCTCAGCATCTCATGTGATGCAGGACACAAACAAAGTGACTGACCAGCAAGCAAGTCATCATAAACAAACAAATGAACACGACGAATGACCCCCCTCTCAAACACCCTCTAATCACAAACACACTGCACTTTCAGCACTAACGAGGTGCACTCCTTCCCCAGGTAGCCATGTCCTTAGATATAAGCAGAGTACCACACTGCACCAGCCATATGTCTGACAACCACAACAACCAGCAGAGTACCACACTGCACCAGCCATATGGCTGACAACCAAACCAACAACCAGCAGAGTACCACACTGCACCAGCCATATGGCTGACAACCAAACCAACAACCAAAACAATAGCTCCTACACAGGAGAAACCCTGGTGCAAGTGTCTAGATATCTGACAGACCTCTGAGAACACACAAGTAAAAATCGATTCCACACAAGAACGTCTCCTTATTAAAATGGGGTCAGAACCACACTGGGACAGATCTAAGTCTGTGTTTAGGATAGAGCCTAAGATTCACAAAATTCGCAATTATATGACTACTCCCCGGGGAAGAAAAAGTAGTCAGAATATATATTTAGCAAGTTAAGTTTAGATTCTTACACAGCCATAGTAGCCGATACGGTTGTGCAAGTGACTGTGGTAAGTTTGGAAAACTACAGCTGATTGTGTTATCGTGGGACAGTAGCCTATAGGTAGAGAGGGAGGCTCCAGCCCTGCGAGTATGAAAGGAGTCTGCAGCGTCAGCAGCCTGTGCAGAGGCCCGTGCGTCGGGCCTGGCTCAGCCTGGTCTGGCTCTAATCCCATGGCTCACTTCTGTGTCCCTCAGAAAACTGCCTGCCTGCCTCCATGAGCAGCGCTGGACTCATTCACAAACCCACAGAGGAGAATCCACAGTAACGATCCAATAACGTCTCTATGGGACTTGATAAATACGTCATTGCTGCGTCAATCCTTTTTTCTTTTCTTTTTTTTTACGTAAAGAGATTTATGCCAAATTTTTATGTGCATTAGTTACCACCTGCTGCATGCAAGTAAATGACTTCTCTCCATGGTTGTAATTGTTGAGCCAAAGCTGAGTTGAAAGAAGCACTTCAAGACAAAAGCTGAAAAGACAGATGACCGAGGCATCTTGTAACCGTTCTGTCGTCGATTATTCGATTTCACTCACATCCTCTCCTGCGGTTCAGATTGCTGCCTATCCACGGGACCCAGATCTTAAGCAGCGGAGTCTTTGTGAGCTTTTTCTCCTGTCTGGATGTGTCAATGGTGAGAGCCATGAGGCCTGGATCGTGGATGCTGTCCCACTCCCTTTTGTGCAGCGGAGTGAGTGTGGATAAGGGAGACATGCACCTGTGTGTGTGTGCATGCATATGTGCGTGTGTGTGTGTGTGTGTGTGTGCATGCATATGTGCATATGTGCATACGTGTGCATGTGTGCGCGTGCGTGTGTGTGTGTACCTCAATGAAATTAATTGGTGAAGTCAGCTGACTGTTGCTAAGGAAAAGGAGCTGGGAGGCAGTATAGGGAGGAATTTCTAGCCAGCTGGTTGTTTGTCTGTCTGTCCTTCTGCCTGTTTGTCTGTCCTTGTGTTCAGTAATTAGAGAGGGGAGGGACCAGCCCTAGAGTAAAACCCAAATCTCTCTCTGTGGGTGTTAGACAGGACAGCAGGGACACAGCTGTTGTGGTGACACAGTCTTGATGCCTGATGTATCCCACAGTGTCAGGGACAGGTTTACATTTACATAAAATTTAATAATTTAGCTGACGCTTTTATCCAAAAGCGACTCACAAATTGTGTACAACAAGTCAGCAAGAGGGTACGCCTCTGGCAATTAAGGGTAAGTGGTATTGTTCATCTAGCAGTGCCGAACTTGAGTGCTTCACTTTGAGTGCATAGTAGTATAGACATAGTAGCATAGTACTATAGGCATAGTAGCATAGTGCAAAGTATTATAGACATAGTAGCATAGTAGTATAGATATAGTAGTATAGTACATAGACTGCAGTATAGGTGTGAAACTTTGGATAGTGAGCCACCAGGATGCCCCCCCCCATTCCTATTTTTGTCAAACCTACTATACTACTGAGTACAGTGAAATATTTTGTGTTTTTTTAGCCCTGTTCTCCAGCACATTGTATTTGGAATGGAACAATGACTGAGGTTCGAGTGCAGACTTTCAGCTTTAATTTGAGGGTGTTTACATCCATATCGGGTGAATTGTGTAGGCGTTGTAGCCCTTTTTATACGTAGTTCCCGCATTTTAGGGGACCACAAGTAATTGCAAAAATGAGCATAAACTTAAATATAGGTGTCATATTTCATATTTGGTTGCAAATCCTTTGCACTCGGTGACTGCCAGAAGGGGTCATTTGCTAAGTTATTTTGTCTTTCCTGCTAACAAAGCAGAGACCAATACCTCTCAATACATTTGAATGGGATTTTAGGTGTATAATGGATGCAAAAACCTGGATTTATACTGACGAGTATATCTTAAGTTGTTGTCTGGTATTAAAAATTCCTAAAGGATAGCAAAGTAGGCCTAGATTTATACTGACGAGTATAACTTAAGTTGTAGTCTGGTATTAAATTCCTCATTCCTTTGTTTTTTGTTTTTTTTACCTATTTTATGTTAAGCACTTTGAATTGCCACTGTGTACGAAATGTGCTATATAAATAAACTTGCCTTGCCTTGCCTTGCCTCTCCATTACTAAACAGAGTATTCTGGTGTACAGTGTGGACACCTGAAATCCTATTAAGTCGCATTACTTTTGGTCCCCTATAATGGGGGGGGGGGGGTGGCAATATTATAAGGGCAACAACAACAACACCTGATATGGATGTAAACACCCTCAAATTAAAGCTGAAAGTCTACACTTTAACCACAGTCATTATAACATTCCGAATCCAATGTACAGAGCCAAAACAACAACAAAATGTTTCATTGTACTCAGACTTACGGACTGCACAGAGGTATAACAGGTATAACATTTTAATCTAAGAGTCAGTTGATCAGGTCTTTACTAAATGTAGTAATTGGGAAATAGCTTAGGCCTGGAGGCCATTCTGGAAGGATTTCCGCGCACTAAGACACCAGGTCTTAGACTTTAGTAACTGATGGTAAATCAACGGCTTGGTAACATATAGTTCCTCATTAATTCCCATAGGTATTTAATTACTCTTATCGTGCCTTCTAAAGTAAAGTGTTAGGAACTTGTATGAGAATGAATTCAGAGGAACACCATTGTCAAAGTACTACCACCTCACCGCAGTGATAGCACAGAGTAGGGCTTCTCCTCTCATGCCACTAGGGGGCAGTTCAGTTGTAAGTTATTCAACCTCAAAACAAGTTCACAGCTCTCCTCCTAAAGGTTAGAACAGAGTATAAGCTGCTGCAGCAACTCCGTCTCTCCCTCATAACCCTGCTGTCGGGTGAAAACCTTATGTCTCCAGTTCTGGTCCTTTTCATGTTTTTCCTTGAGTTGAAAGTTTACATGGTTCTCTGCGTTGTGAGGCATTTTCATGACCCTCAGGAGTATGACGCCCATTCAAAACCCAGTAAATAACATCTAAAATAAATGAATGTCAATGTGAAAGTCTGGTTGTTTTTCTTAATTCCAGAACAATTTACCCTTTTTGGAGATACACTGTACAAGGTTTTAGCCCGACACAGGCAATATGTTTACAGACCGCAGAAGCTGTGAAAGATATGGCCCTGTAGTGTAGTTTCATAAGTTGCTTTATTTATAGCAGACACGTTGCAGTTCTCTTTTCCCAGTGACATTTCAACAGCAGGCTGCTCTGCATCGAGAGCACTATCAAAACAAAGCTGGTTGACCATCTGATGATATGAGAAGCGCCACATCTTGAGTCTTAGTGATAGTTTTGAATAAAACTTTGATCTATTTTCAAGTAAATGTTTGAAGCTGAAGTTTCTTTTATATAATATTTTTTGTGACATTTCTACTTCTTTAGATATCACTCACATAGTAAGTGAGTGACGGAAAGTGGTGAGAAAGATGGAGGGGGTGACGTGTGACAAAGGTCACAACACTTGTGAAAAAGTATCATGGTAGTATGATGGTACTTTCAGTTTTACCATGGTACCGGCCATTGTATGAATAATTTACCATGGTCCAAACATGGTAAAAGTTATGTATCACCACGATACCACTTTTGTGCTTAAATAATACCATCGTATAATCCAATTTAAACCATGACGCTGATGGTAATATCATGGTATTTCCATCATATTTTGGTCACTATATCGTCATGGTTACCAAAAGAATGATGGGCATACCTGCTATTTTCTTTTTGGAAATAGAAGTTAGTGGAGATACTTTTTCATAAGGAACGATTCAAACCCACAACATCCCGAGTACATGAATACATGCAATTCAGCCCACGGAGCCGCTAGTACATCCAGTGGTGAGTTCCTAATACAGACATGGCCCTAACAGTCTCATGGCCCCAGCCATGACTCCTGAGGTGGGTCATTCATGATGGAACGCAACTGGACATTCTGTATCGAAGTGTCAGATCTCAGAAATAACACCCACTGGCAAGGTAGCTATGCCATAACGACCAGTACACACAGGGCAGGCCTACATTTCCTGCATTGGTGGCCCACGTTAAAAGGTTAAATGGCAAACCTGATATTAGCAATGTTTATTCTAAAAGGACCATGACTTCTGACCATTCTGTTTTGGGCTGAGCCCTGCTGTTGAGAGAGGGTACATGCTATTCTGTTGAGGGTTTGCCCTGGCAGGAATTCAGCTTGCCCTCCGATACAACAGCTCTGGGGTGTATAGAAACTAGAGAGGGCTACTCCCTCCCTCCCTCCCTCTCACTCTCCCTTACATTCACAAACTCACTCGCACACCCTCAATGAACGTACACATGGCATTTTCACAGAAAGCAAGCCTCCTTCAAGAGAGAGGTCTGTATCAGGCGACAGTGATCAGGTTCCAGAATGATGAATTGTGAACATGTGCCATGAGTTTTCCTATGATACAGCGAAGTGAGTTGGAGAATCTGGTCTGGGTGATCATCCCTCTCTAGGTCCCAATACAGTAGCATAATACTGTATTGCGACCCTTCACAAAAGTCGAAACTGTGTAATGCAACGCATTTGTAAACAGTGACATTGAAGTGCATGACTAAAAACAATATTACAGCGAGGAGAACAGGAAACTCCATGAGTAAACAAACAAAATGAATTCGGTCTCTCCGGAAGCTTGACATTTCCTCTCTAAACCCTGCCCGCTGCTGGATTCAGAAGAACCAGAGAGGTCGATGAGTTGTAGGCTGCAAACAGCGTACTGTAGGCTACCAGGCTGCAAACAGCACATGTTGAAGTCTATTTTTACCCCCACACATCTAAAGTCCTTTGACAACATGTGCTCATGCACAGTTCAGTGCTGTGTGGACCTGCAGCACATACTCTTAACCGCAACAGGGAACTTTTCTTAGAGCTTAGATCCTCTTGCTCTTCTTTGGAGAGACAGTAAGCGACCTCACCTGCACTGTCACACCTGCGGCGCATCACATATTCCATCTGGGGTAGCTCCATTCTTTCCTGTATTCCAGTGAGCCGTGTCTGAGCAATTAATTGTCCACCCAACCCCGACAACTCCCCGTACTTCAAGGCTCTTGCTGCAGTATTGATGCTCAAGTGGCTGAGCCCAACTGCCTAAGTATTCTATAACCCTAACCCTATCCCCACCCCCTCTCTCTTCACGACACACACGGACATATGATAGGAGCAGGCTGGACTTGTCCTTTAATGTTTGCCAGGGGCTGAGTTCACAACATGCACATATGGAGTAGTGAAGGGAGAGGCTGAACTAAAGGGCTGGCTCATAACAAGAGCAAAGGTCACAAGGAGGGGGGGGATGGTAACCTTTATGTTGACACACCAGTCACTACTTATCATGCACATGTGTAAAGGTTAAAGAACAGCAATTACATGTGAACACGCTCTGACTGTGTTGTTGTATGGTCTATGCTTAACCTCTATTAGCCTCTCAAGCCAGGCTATCTCTTCTACAATCTGCAAATGCTCCTGTTAAAATCTGAGGAGAGGAAGCTGTCATCTTCCACCGGAAAAGCTCTTCAGACCGGAAGGTATTTGACCGGTTTTATTTCCATTTCATTGCAAATTCATTTAATTCCAAAATCATTTCCATTTCTGCTCAGCAGCTAGCGGGCAAGGCTTCGACTAATTTGTCTTCCAGTAGGAGTTATTTAAGCGTCTGCACAGGGGATACGGAAGTGGGGAAATGACCGGATATCTGCCTTATTTACTACTCACTTTCAGAGCTGCTGAATTACAGATGGGTAGGAGGAAGCATTTGGAAATTGCGGGAGCCAACGCGTCTGTCTTGAGCATAGATCCCATAGGTAATGTTATGGTTGTGTATCAACTGAGCGGCCAGAGAGGTTACAATGTATTATTGTTCTGTTTTCAGTATACAAAAATTGACGGCTGCACCATTGAGCAGTATACAAGTATTTGATTGCTGTTTCGATTGCTGTCTTTCAGCCCCTCCCCCAAATTCCACCAGTTAAGCACAGGTGTCTGACATTAGTAATTAGAAAGATTTGACCCTACAGACAGCTAAGTTGATCCTTACTTAGTTTTTTTTTCTTTTTTCCCCCTTCATCTTCTGAAAACCTTACCTTTCCCCTTACTACTTACATCTACCCTTATCCACCCCACCATGTGCTTTCTACCTATCCCTACTTCTGTCTCCTACTTAAGGCCATCCACGCCACTTTGGAAGCAACCCTGCCAACCTCCGCTACCCATCCATGGCCACAAATATACCTGTCACCATATGCGGGGGCTTATGGAACTGCCAATCAGCCATCAAGAAAGCAGATTTCATAACTGCCTACGCACACAGCAAAGACCTCCAACTCCTGGCTCTCACAGAGACATGGTTAACACCAGAAAACTCCACCACACCAGCAACCTTATCTACAGCATATAGCTTCTCTCACACACCCACACCCTCCAGACATGGCGGAGGCACTGGCCCTCCGACCACTCCCTCCTGGACTACAAGCATAATATCAATACCTGACCTCACCCTCTGCTCCCTTGAATACCATGCTGTTTCTGTCTTTAGTCCATTCAATCTCATCACTGTTGTTCTCTATCGCCCTCCAGGTCCCCTCGAACACTTTCCGGACGAGCTGGACATGCTTTTACGCTCCTTCCCAGAGGAGAGTCCTTTGACCTGACTCCCACTGTTATGCCTCCCACCCACAAGGCTGGCAGCACCCTTGACCCCATATTCTCCCGTGACTCCAGCATAATTAACACCACAGTAACTCCCCTCCATGTATCAGACCACTTCTTTGTATCCTTTTCACTAACTCTTATGCTAAACCACATACCATCCACTCCAACTCACACTGTCTCATTCAGATGCAACCTACGCTCCCTGTCCCCCTCCACCCTCTCCTCTGCCATTCTGTCTGCTCTACCCTCGAGTGAGACTTTCACTGCTTTCCCCTCAGATATGGCAACCTCTACCCTCCTTTCAGCCCTCTCAACCTCCTTCAACAAGCTCTGTCCCCTTGCCAAGAGACCTGCCAGCCATTCCCCACCCAGACCATGGCTCATGGACGCAGTTAGAGAAGAAAGACAGAGCCTGAGAGCTGCAGAGAGTATGTGCAAAAAGACCCACCTCCCTGGTGACATCACTACTTAAGACCCGCCTCCCTGGTGACATCACTACTTAAGACCCACCTCCCTGGTCACATCACTACTTATCACAACCTCTTGTCACTATTCTCCAAAAACATTCAAAGAACCTCCATAAAGTGTAAGCCACCACGTTGTCCCTCCTCACCTCTCCCCCTCCCCCTCCCTCCTCTCTCTCTCTGCAGAGGACTTCACCGCCTTCTTTGAGAAAAATGTAGAGAACATCCACAGCTCCTATCAAGTATCATGGAGAGGCACCTTACAGACAGGTGTGTCCCCCAGGGCTCAGTCCTTGGACCCCTCCTCTTCTCTCTCTACACCAAATCTCTGGGTAATACTATCAATTCTCATGCCTTCTCATACCACCGCTACGCCGATGACACTCAACTCTTCCTCTCCTTTCCTCCCTCAGATACCCATGTCTCTGAACAGATTTCGGCCTGCCTGTCTGACATTTCCACCTGGATGACTTTTAAATAAATGTCTGTTTTGCTACTCTCTATTAACGAATGGTATAACACAATAGTGATTCCACCTATACCCAGTTCATGGACACTTAATTTGCTACGTTTGCTGTTCTAAACACCACCGTCTGGTAGGACATTCTGAGACATAGGGGAAATCCTCTTTGGGACATTCCACGTGAAGATCATCTGGCGCACAGGAAGTGATGCGATCACTAGCAGCGACAGCAGTTTGTTAGGAATTAATGGAGGATAAACTCGGCACTTAGCACAATCTTTTCAAGCAATTAAATGCAGTGCAAAAACACAACAGCAATGATGGCTTACAGTATCATCGATGGGTATCATCAAAACAATGGCGGATGACCACTTTAAACAATATTTTGTTTTAACTGCCTGCTAGAGCACGTGTTGAAAATCCACAGGCTACCAGGAGGAGTGGTACGAGTACAGTCTTTGGGACATGTATGATATTTCTGCAGCCAGCAACTGGGGGTCAGAGGAGCAGTTAACATACCTTAGAGACATTCTTGATGCGAGGCCCCCAGAAGAATGTCCAGTTAAATCCATAAATGTGCCCATTTGCTGTACTGTAGTTATGTAGAGAGCAGTGCACTGGCTACATTGAAGTTTTGTTTGGCTATGTCAAGCCAACTACTTCACAACTACCTCTGTATTCCACTATCTGACACTGTAGGCACCCCCAAAAAAACTCAAGACATCACTTACCTCTTGAGAAAGTATGCTAGAGTACAGAGTATGAAAAGAGGCGAGAGTGCTGTTTACTGTGAGGGTATTGTGGCTCAGCATTTCACATACCAGAAACATTACATAAACCATTTAGTGGATGGTTTTAGTCAAAGCACCTTACAGTAAAAATGAGTACATAAATGCACATTTGTTTTTAGCATGGGTGGCCCCAGTGGGAATCAAACCCCTAACCCTGGCAGATTTAGTGGCATGCTCCATCCACTGGGCTACAGGATCACATTTCATTACATCAGGAGGGCACTCTAGCCAGAAACCAAACACTCATAAAGGGAAACGAGGAAAAATAATATTTTTAACACTCACATTAAGTAGGAGCCTGCTAATTTGAGTTATAGTTTAAGCTTTGGGAAGGAAAGATTAACTCTGGATTAAATGTATTTTATATTTATTCTATATCAGTAGTATATCACACACTATTTAGACTTTTCAGAGGTTTTAAATGTATATCCCAAAAACATAGTGCAACTTTAATCTAATTTAAGAGCTATGGTCTTATCATTAAGCCCACTGTTGCAATACTGCATGCTGGCTCCTGTTTGTACAGCTATGCTGATTTCTCATCTCTCTGCACAGTTGTTGCCTAGGATTTACAAAATCATAGTTTCTCTGCAAAAACTATGCCAATGAAAAATCCGAGAACAAATTCTGGTCTGGGAAAATAAAATGGTGAAGCTTCAGCATTCCAGTGGACCACTGTCATAGAGATGACACTATTTAATAAAGGATTAAGTTACACCCCTCTCTGACTACATTTTGATTGGGTAAACAAGGCAAACAAGAACCAGAGAGGCCCAGTATCAGAGGCATCTAAAGATTACACATTTACTATGAATTATTCATTGACTCTGGGGCACTGTACGTACCAGTAGATAAAGACACAGGATTCCTCTTCGGTTGAAAAGGTTTGAGGTTTTGAGGACCTGAGAGGTTGAGGGTCAATTTCACTGTCCCCTAATTAGTTCGATGTAAATATAAATAACAATAAATAAATATAAATGTGTTGATCATATTTTTATGGGAAATATAATTTGGATCTAAATGTGACCATATTCTCATACACAAGCTTGTCTTAATGTATTGTGCAGTGTGTTTACTCTACTTTTTTCTTTTTTGTTGTCTGATTTCAAATTGTGTCGGTAATTCAGCTTGATGGGTTGTTTTATCTTGTTTGCATGTATTGTGGTTTTGTGATTCAGCCACATCCTGGCCAATGCATACTGGTATACTCTGAAGCTGTGCCCTACATTGTTAATGTTTGATGCCTGCTGAAATTTCATTTTTCGATTTCAATTTCCGGGCTAGATGGACCTACTTGCCCTCGTAAGCCTGACTGCACATAGATTTTCATCTGAACATTGCCACACTTTCTCATATTACTGCTGGCTCAGATCATAGTTAGTCAGGCAAAGCTAGGCAGTTGCCTTATACCCCACCAGACAGAGGGTCCCCCAAAGAACAAAAAAATCAGCAAATGAATGATAGATATTATTAGACTCCCAACAACTGTCACTTGATGACATCACAGATTTGAGGCTTGATGCTCTGAATTCCAGCTTAGGGAGACAGTTGTCTGCGTTTATCGGTACTGACTTAACTGTCTGATATCACTGGAAGAGCACAATGTGAACTTTGTTTTAGGGTGGATATTCCCTTTAAGATATGTATTCAAACTAGCTAGCTATTTGGAATTTCTCTTTCTCTCTCTCTCTCTCTCGCTCTCTCTCTCTGAAAAGTAGTTGTTCTGCAACCTCATCATGTTTTTTGTCAAGGAATTCAGGTTATCTTTATGTTTATATTTATGCTTTAGCCTATAGGTTTGATTATGAAAGAATGAAACCAGTCAAAATAAGAAATGTGGAAAAATTATCCTTTTGCATTCATACTTTTCAGTATTAGCCCACAAGGGCTATGGTCTAATCACTTAAATCACGTTAATCCCATTAATGTGTGGTATGTTGCAAAATGTTACATGGTAAGCAGTAGCATTGTGTGCTGATTCCCAGGCCCTTGCCATTTATAACTTATAACTCTTTCCTGGAGCAGGGTCCAGCATGTGAAATGAAAATCAAATGTGTGCAAAACCTGAGAGGAAGTAATTGGATCAGAAACCATTTTAGTGAGTACGCCTAACTTCCAAAGAGGAAATGTTTTCAGGAAATTAAAAAAAGAAGGAAGGGGATACACATGGGCATCTGACAACATTTTGATTGGATAAACAGGGACCCAGAGGACCAGTGTGTTATCGCGCAAGGACATTCACTCTCTCTCTCTGGAGTTATTTATTCACTTTGTGGAGTTGTGCAGTGGATGCAGACGTGGGATTCTTTTTTGGCTGAGGAAGACGGCCTACTGAGACCGAGGTGGTGAGGGCTTGAGAAGGTGAGAATCTGTATTTCTGCATGTACTGTATGGGTCGAGTATGGCACTAACTTCACCCATGTTAAAAATGTATGCCCTAATGGTGTTGTTAAGTGCTTTGGATAAACACGTTCACTTAAACGACATTATGTAAAGAGAAGTGTAGCGAGGTGCAGGAGAAGAATCACGGTGTCACCAGAATTAAACAATGGACCTGTCGTCCTAAAGTTGGGAGATCTAATCTGTTTCATCTGTAAGCAGACATTAAGCATCAAGCAACTACAGAACATGAATTAAGGCCATACCCAGGATGTGGCTAAACGATAGCCCAGATACAACATCCTATCAAGATGTATTCTGCACTCAGGTTTTGAAATTGAAACACACCTGAGGATGAGCATGAGAAGAGTTAGGAAAAACAATAACTTTAATAATATGTTTTAGTCTGACTTTGAATAGTTAAGACAATCCTGACATCCTGAGTGTGTATTTACAGTAAATATTGCATTTAATAATAATGATAATTATAATAACAATAATAATATTTGGAGTAAAAAAAAAATATATATATATATAGAAAACAGTATAGTCGTCGTACACGATGACTGGAATACACACATTTCAGTGGAATGTATTACAGTAAGTATATTATGTACTCAGGCCATCTACCTAACCCCCTAACCCATGGGACCCATACTGTATTAAAAAAAATAACCAACCAATAGACAGTGAAATATGCAGCAAACACTTTGAAGTCCATTACTTGTCTATTGGCCATTGGACCAGGGTGTCCAAATAATGGCCCAAAAGAGTGTCAAAATGTGTTTTTCTGACATCGATTTTTAGACCAATGTTCTTTCAATGTTTTGTACCAACAAGCTTGATAGGGCTACAATGCATAATCAGGCTATGAAACAAACATTAACTAAACATAAACCAGTGACTGATCAAACCACATGAACTTGATTTGACTGACCTGAATTAGACTGGTCAACAGGCTAGAACAGCCGCAAATGGTCAACTCAACAGGGCAGGTGCAAGGCCGACTTAAAGTTGTTCTTAGTTACTATATAAATAGTGTCCATTTCACTAAATGGAAATAAAGCTGTGAGAGAGTTTTTTTTTTTTTTTAAATCATTACAGATCATAAAAAATATATCGGTCAATCCATGGGGACAAAGGATTTTAAGTTCAAACACTAATTAACTGAACTCTACTGGATACGTTGTTTTGATAAATATTGTTTTACAGTGCATGCATTATAACCTTCCCTATGAGCAGTACACATTGCTGTCCTCATTGTGTGTCTTGCCTTGTGTCGTATCCTAGAGGTTGCTTCAGTGTACTTTCTCTGTCTCTATACAGCAATGGAGTCGTATCCAGCCCTGGCATCTGTACTGCTGATCTTAGCAGTTCTGCCTCCCCTTGGTGACAGTGGGAAAGTGTTGGTCTACCCAGTGGATGGGAGCCATTGGCTAAACATGAAAGTCTTGGTTGAGGCCCTTCACGACAGGGGCCACGAGGTCACCGTGGTGCGTTCCTCCACTAGCTGGTACGTCTCTAAGCTCTCCCCCTACTACACCTCCATCACCATCCCCCAGGGGCAGCCCCAGAACATCGAAGACCCGGTATTCATGGCCTCTTACCTGAAGAAATCGATCGAAATCAGGCACAAAGAAGGCTCAGCCTGGGCATTCCTGACCTACTATGGGAACCTGTTCTCGTTACTGATGCAGAACCAGGGGGTTGTAGCGAACATGATCAATACCATGTTTGAAAATAAGACATTGATGAAGGAGTTAAGGTCGGCTGAGTACGATCTAGTTCTCACTGACCCCGTGTTTCCTGGCGGGGTGCTGTTGGCCCACTATCTCCAGCTCCCCCTGGTTCTCAATGTGCGCTGGATTCTCAATGGAGAGGGACACTTCGCCATTGCTCCCTCACCTCTTTCCTATATCCCGCAGCTGTTCTCGCGTAACTCTAACAGGATGGACTTTTATCAGAGACTGAATAATGTCTTCTATCACGGCCTTCTTATTTACCTGCACTACTTTGTCGCTAACCCTCCCTACCAGGCCTTGTGTGAGCGTTATTTTGAACATGATGTCGATATCATGTCTCTCATCCAGGGAGCTGACCTGTGGCTGATGCGGATGGACTTTGTCTTTGAGTTCCCTCGCCCAACAATGCCCAACGTGGTCTACATGGGAGGGTTCCAGTGCAAGCCATCTAAGCCTCTCCCCTCAGATTTAGAGGAGTTTGTGCAGAGTTCTGGAGAACACGGGGTGGTGATTATGTCACTAGGGAGTCTGCTTGGCGACCTTGGCCCTAATTTATCAGAGATCATTGCCTCAGCTTTTGCCCGTCTGCCTCAGAAGGTTGTGTGGAGACACCTGGGAGAAAGGCCGTCCACTCTGGGTAACAACACCCTCCTGGTGAAATGGCTGCCTCAGAATGACCTACTGGGTCACCCTAAGACCAAGGTCTTTGTTTCTCATGGGGGCACTAACGGCATTTACGAGGCCATCTATCACGGAGTCCCTGTTCTGGGCATCCCTCTGATTTTTGACCAGTTTGACAACATGGTACGTCTGAAGGCTCGGGGAGCGGGTGAGGTCGTGGAGGTGACCACCCTTGAGGTGGAGCCACTGACGAGCGCTCTGAAGAACATTCTAGATCCGGCAAAGCCCTACAGAGAGAATATGCAGAGACTGTCACGCCTTCACAAAGACCGACCCCTCAAACCCATGGACACCGCCGTCTTCTGGGTGGAGTTTGTCATGAGGCACAAGGGAGCAGCACATCTGCGCACAGAGTCATACAAGTTGCCATGGTATGTTTATCACTCTGTGGATGTGATAGCACTACTTGTGGTCTCTGTGGTGCTTGTGCTTTCATTGGTTGGGGTTTCCTGTGCATGCCTGCTGAAAGGTTTAGCAAGGAGGAGAAAGTCCAAGTGTGAGTGAATATATAACTTTATGTTGGGTGAAACTTTGAAAAGTTTTTTGGACCACTGCAAGAGCATTACCATCACAGCAAGATAAAATAGGAAATTAACAAAACATTATAATCTAGCTCAATGTCCCTCAAAAAGTACAAGCATTCATTGGCTCAGTGTGTAGACATAGTGCTTTAATCATAATCAAGTATCCAAATATGAACAGTTTTAGTGCTACAACTTGCACTAGAACCATACGTAAGAGCAACATGTGATGGATATGGAAAAAAAAATTGCCCCCTTCTACCACTGCTACAAAACAGTATTACAGTGTACCATTGCTACAGGAAACACACAGTATGTATGAAGGGTATGACGTATAAGGAGTTACGTCACTATACTATAGAGTGTCAAGATTCTAATATTGCAAATTGTGTGGCTATATATTATAAGCCTACATGCTAATGTAATAATAGAAAGTGTAATTAACAACTGTATGATTCTTATGCTGCATTTAGATGGTGGCAATTTAAAAATGGCACCTGGCTCACATTGCCTTTTCAAAATTGAAAGATGGGGAATGCCGCAGCGTGTTCTGCCGTTGCCGTCACCGTTGGGGCTGACATATTTTGCGGTCATCTCTCATTAAAAAAATGATTATATCTGGCTACCGTCTACATTACTCTTTGTGCACAGTGTGATTTGGGGCTCTTCGCCCAATTTGAAATCACTGAAAACAATCCACTTGATGCTGATTTACAAATGTATTCATTATTTTTAACAGGAATTCTTTTTACTATGAATGTCTGTGTCAGAAATGCACAGAGGAGATATTTTGAGTTAAAGTGTGAGTGAAAATATACCCTGATCTTAAATGCAACTTTAAGCTGCTGATAACACTATGGGGAAGATTCACCACAGACTGACAATGTATAATATTGCAAAGTGGCTACCTATTATGATCCAACACGCAGATGAGAATGCTGTATGTGTGAATAACTCCTCTCTATTTGTGTGGAAGATTCAAATCCTGTGTTTTTCCTAGATCTCTGCACACTGTTTTAAGTCATTGAAAATGTGTAATTGTTTATTTTAAATGAATATAAACTATTTTGTAATTACTTCTAACAGCATGTAAAGCCCTTACACCCTGTCTTTTCACATGTGAACCTTCTACTGTATGTTTTTACACATCACTGTCTCCTTACAGTTTGTGCATAGGCATATCACAGGGAAACCACACTCTTCCCCCCACAAGGAACATTATGACTTATCACCAAGGTACCTAAATGATCTTACAATCTATACGACAATAAAGAAATCTGTCAAACGTAAAAATCCAAATTGTAATTTATTCTTGTTGTAAATGAAAGTGCTGGTTCTGAACTACAATGAAATACAATGAAACAAAAATAGATGATGAAAAAACAACCAGCAAGAGACAGATAGGAGAGTTAAGAGAGTGACTTTTGAGTCAAAAGTTGTTCAGTTGTTTCCAACATCAGCGAGCTCTGTTGAGTTTGCACCAGTGGAGGTTTGACTCTGACGGTGATAGTTGACTGTCATCATAGTCAGGTGCCGGACAGCTTGGCGAACTGTTTGACTACCACGTCTGAGCTGGTTCCAGAGATCTTCGTTTCCATGGAGATAAACCAGAGGGTTGATGACACTGTTCAGACACACAAGTCCACGAGTTATCTGACGGGCAATGAAGACGCTGCGGAACCATTCATGGCACAGTCCCCGTTTTTCCAAAATTCTTGTTTTGAGGTTGAGGTTCTTAACTACATGATAAGGGATGTAGCAAATAGAGAAGAGCATAATCAAAATGAACAACAACCTCAAGCTTCTCTGTTTCAGTACCCTGTCAATGCTCTTCCTTGTGCAGAGAACTACAACAATGTGTCCATAACAGCCCAGTATGATGAGAAATGGGATGCAAAATCCAGTTAATGTCCATCCAAGGCTGTATTTCAGGTAATCCTCAACATAGTCTTTAGACGTTGTATCATAGCATTTCCCAGGCCTGCTTCTGTTATTGGTTTTGGTGAAGTGCACGACATCAGGGAGACACTGAGTACACACCAAGACCCAAACCGCTATTGTGATGACCACAGAGTGAGTGGCAGTTATTCTACCCCTCCACTTCAGTGGGTGGACAATAGCCAGGTAC
>OMKL01048540.1:0-17174 GCA_900302295.1 Parasudis fraserbrunneri
ATGCGTGTACCTCCCTGCTCAGAGGGTAAAACCTCTCAAAAGTACAGAACTTTGGGGGTGAGGCTTGCAGCAGTGAACATTTCTGATTGATTGAGTTTGAGAATTCATGCTGATTGGTCAATGGAAATCATCACAAAAACATCATCCCATGTTCATGGTGAGGCGGACTTTGGTCATGTTCATGTTCATGGAGAGGCAGATGACGGTGGCCAGGGGGTGTTGTACCTGTGTGGGCCTGTGAAGCCCATTGAGACATGTATTGACTTGACTTGGCCTCGGCAATAGCAAACATTAAATACTTAACCTGCAAACATAAGTTCTCACAGCACAATACTGATGTAACTAAGAAAAACTTGTTTTTAATACATTGGTAATCAGCAGCCCTCCCAGTAGTTGATATACCTGAGTCTCAGACCAGCGAACGTCCGAGACGGACTAATTTGCCTAATCTTCGCCGGTCTTTAAGCTGCGGTGGAAATGCAAAGGAACGGAATGGGCTGAAGGAACCTTTTAGTTCCTTGAAAAGTAGTTGCTGGGACTAAAAGTTCCAGGTACTTTGGGTCAAAAAGCGCCTATATAGTCAGAGACATAAAACTAAATTCACAGGCAGCTCATCGGGGGAAATCTATTTTACAGAAGAGAGACAAGTGATGGTGAGTATGGTTTGTTGGAATAGTGAGTCAATCATCAGAAGCCTAATATCTAATATGACTAGTATAAAAGTGTTTTATCTTACCAATAGTGTTGCCTAAAGATGCCATGTTTTCAGGGACAAACCTATGAGGTAAGGAAAAAAAGCTGAGTTAATCAAAGTGGACTCAGTGGTAATCATACTAGATGTTTCGTTTCACACTTTGTCTTAATGACATCATTTTGACATTGCTCTTTTTCATAGTAATAACTTGAGAGCTGTAATTTGATGCCATAATTATTGCACATAGCACCGCTTGTGGTTTTTGTTTGGTCATTGCTCACAGGATGCTAGATGTGGAGAGGGGGTTTGATGTGACAGTCCGCTGAACATACAAAGAGGCAGCTCTTCCACCCTGTGCATTAACATTTTATTTCTACGGGGCTTTAAGCTTAGTCCAAAAAAACAAAACCACCTCTGTACTGATCAAAATTCCTTTCAGCAAAGTGCGCAAAGGCAAGCTGTTTCTAGAGGCAATAGCTGGCACAGGGAACATGCGACCATGGAACATTTAACCAGTGGCACCAAGCCCAGATAAGATCTACCAAAGCCGTCTGTACAAGTTACTGTAAAGGTATGAATGAACATTCCAAAACATGAATCAGCATAGCCTGACATTGATTGAATGATTAGTTTTATTTACATCACATTAGCTGCCAAGTAACCTCAATTTCAGACACTCATTTGAGGAGAGGATGTATTCAACAGTGCTGGGATTATGAACACTGAGAAAGCCAGTATCGTAATGAGAAAGCAAACAACGTAATTTCTTTCCTATATAGAGAATTTGGAGGCGGCTGTCTCCATCAATTTCTGGGCCACCTCTGTAAAAAAAATGCTGGATGTTGGCAAAAACAATAACGCTATACAATAATTACACAACTCCACCACTGTTGCTCTGATTGCCAGACTCGGAGGGCCGGCCTACAATAGCGACTGTCCCTAACGGACTGACTAATTGGCAGACTCCCCATTGTTGAAACGCGTATGCATGAGTGTCGGCCAGGTCCGGCGCAACTAGGCTTGCCTAGTCTTGTTTTAACAACATGCAATGACCATAGTAGTCAACTGCAGCTTTATCTGACTAGTCCGCAGAGGACAAAGAAGTTGAAACGGAAGTAGCCAGTGTTGACCATGGTCTCTAACTGAAAGCTAGGCGGCTACTAGACAGGAGCAGCACACATCGATAGAGTTGCTTGTCCTCTGGTTTAAGAATTAATGCTAAAGAAGCTTTGCTACCAGAATATTGACATGGAGATATTACCCCCGAATCTAGATCTCAGTAGTCCCAGAGGCGGGCATTCATAAAGCTGGCATGGAATGGAAGTTGACATTTGATCAAGTTAACAATTTACTGACTACAACAACTGGGCTGAGCACGGGCCAGAAGGCGTCACAAGCACACAATGGTGTTTACACTATGAGGTACCACCTCTGCCAGATTTTGAGTCGCGCCCTTGTGGGAATCATTTGATTCCTTGTCGATGGTATATTCTTCCAAACTCATCCTAATGTGGTCTGGCTAGCCATGCAGCCTAGCCAAGCATTAATATAGCTAGTTGCACTTGTCCTAGTGACATTCAGGCAATTGCTTATTAATGCATCAGATTTTAGGACAGCAAAAGAGAAAATAAAGAGTACTAGTATCTCCAGAGACATTCCCTCTCCTCTTGCCTTACTCCCATCACCTCACTGCCAACCTCACAGGCCTTAAAGGGGAATGTCACCCATTTTAAGAATTCACAGTTCAGTCAGTATTTGTGAATATGTACCACTCTCTCCTTAAGTTAGAAATCAGAGAGAACCCTCCAATCAGAGTGTAAAATCTGGGGCTGAATTAATGAATGGGGTTCTGATTTTATGAGGCCATGAAATGTTTGTGTGAGCTCTTACACCCAAATTAGGTTTTAATTCTGGCTCAGACCTTCTAGCAACGCTAGAAAATAAACTTAACTTGTGCATAAGAGCTCATTGTATAGCCTCATAAAGTCAGAGCCCCATTCAATGGCTATGGAGCCGCCCACAATTTTACATCACCGATTGGAGGGTTCTCTCTGGTTTCCACCTTTAGAGTGGTGAGTGTTCACAACATATGAGAATTCTAAAAATGGGGGGCATTCCCCTTTAAGCCTAATAACCTATTGTTAAAGGGCCACTTCACCAAAAAACAATGATGATTCTCACACACCCAAACCTTTGAACAGTTTTGCACAGATTAATTTAGTTTGACAGTTATTGAGAGTACATTATTTTGATGTAATCGGTGGACACTGAATCCTTATGTTACGTTAATTACAGCTTGATGACATGATGGAGATGGACAAAATAGCGATAGGGGTTGCCATTTTCAATCTACATCATTTCATTGAGCTGAAAACTAACATAAGGACATGCAACTTTGTTTTTATATCGCATCGGCGTTAGAAAATCCAATATGGGTTGACCTCTAAGTCCAGAGACAACTACCTCCTGTTGAAGGCTGAACTTAACGACACACCGTCTGGCCCTTTGTCGACAATGCTGACAAAGATCTGGTCGTGTCCAATCACATGAGGGTTCTCCAGGCTGACAGGGAAGGGACTGTGGGAAGGAAACCAGAACACACAGGGCGTGGTGAAACCACAATAAGGAGGTTAAAGGGTGATGCACAGCAGACACAAAACACCTCACAGATCTAACGCCCAGCTCATATGTAAATGTGCTCGATATGTTGCCCTCCCCCTCTTGTTGGAACTCGTTGTGTAAAGGGTGAGTAGTGTCATTGAGGATGCGCTCGGCCTCACTGAGAGTGAGGTCTTTCTCTCTTTACACAACTGAGCTGCTGACATCTGGTCACACCCAATGACCCCACACGCCGTCCTGATCTTGATCAATTCAATCTAATTGAATTTCTTCAAGAGAGGTTGAACTGGCATGTTTAAAACAGGAGGCGAATGAGCCAGTGGCCAAGGAGCCATTTATAATTGAAAGAATAACCAGTGCCATGTACATCCTTCAAAAACTAGTGAGAATGATACGCAGAGAAGGAAGAGGATTTCGTAATGGGTTATAGTTTCCTCTAAAGCCAAAAGAGTAATCAGTTCCAAATGAGGCAAAACGGCAGGATCTTTGGGAGAGAACATAGAATGTGATCATAATGCAAGATTGCTGGACTGACAAGTAACTGGTCTATTAAGCTGACTACATACGAATATGGGTGACTTATAGGTCAAATCAGACTTGATGAGTGGAATGTAACTCATGAAGCCCAAACTCACATCTGCATCTCAGAGGTGAAGGAGGAGAGGGGCGACAGGGTGCCACTGGTGAGGATGATACTGCGGACCCCCTGCCGTACCAGCTCTTGCATGCTGAAGCCAGGGGAAAAACACCAGTAACTCAGGACGTTGCCTAGAGACACAGAGACACACGCACCAGACATAAACAAAGAGTCATGTATACAACCTCGCAACTCCTCAATGATATGAATCACCACTCCAGATAAACATGGCCATGTTTGGTTAAACCCAAGCATTCATTGACACTAAAGGTGTTGTCTGCCTCTCCTTGGAAAACTAAAACAGGAGCCCCCGGGATGGGTAGATTCTCACTCAGAAACACACAGATATTGAATCAAACCACAGATTGAATCAACCCACAATTCAAGCATGACGTTGACTCACTCATAGTTATGTGTTCAGAATTTACACTAACAGCTATAAACAATGACATGCATTTGTCATTTGATTAAATCCAAACAACTTTTGGAGACACATGTAATAGCTGGAGCCATCTGTTATCATTCCATTGCTTGGCTGCTGCTGTGGGTACTTTGAAATATTAATGTTACAACTCACTGGCTCAACTAACGTTGGCTAGCCTAATGGAAAGTTAGTTTTGGTAATTTGCTAAATGGTCTAGTGTTTTGCACCACAGTACACCAATTGAAACAACAGAAGCCAAGAAGATACGGACATATCTTCATAACAGAACATGGAAAAGGAGCAATTGAAGGATGACGGGTGCCTACAGCAATGATAGGTGTCCAAAACTTGTTTACATTTAATCAAATGATGAAGACACTTTTGCTGCGTGACAAAAACGAATAAAAAGTATGTGGGTGGTTTTAACAGTGAAATATAGAACTTCAACTTTCTTCAACATTCTAATACCTGCCCTGACATTACTGAATCAAATGTTGTTTGGAGTGAACGAGTGCGAGATGACCTGTGAAAGCCAAAGGGAACACTTAAGTCAACAGTTATGTTTGCACACCGTGCGATGGGAGTGAAATTGTGGCTTGACATTTTCTATGAGCCCTTCTAAAAGTTGTTATTTTGCATGTTTATGGTTTGTGTGGTTTGAAATGGGAGGTTTAAGACTAAGGATGCACCAATATCCCTTTTTCATTGGTGATACGGACCGAGACAAACTGAGTAATTTGGACAAACATTATTGAGATATTATCCATTTTCCCCCATTAAACAAACTAACATGCTTCTACTGGTACAAATGAAAAAGGCAGAGGAACAAGTTGCTTGGCTTTGATTTCTGCCTCGTTACAAATGTCTCTTGGCATCAGATTTTAGTAATGGAGAAATTCTGTGATACCTGTTCTAGCCTAGTATCGGCCCAGCATCCGGTATCATTATCGGTACAGTGCAATTTAGACCAGTACACCTTTCATTCAGCAGATGAAAATTGGTGCGTAGGTGGAAAATCCCAGATGAATCAACGGCAAGTTGCAACCCCAAAATCTATTGTTATTTACTTAACCTTGTACTTTGTCCCAGTACCTTGTTTCTTTGACGAGGAGGAAGCCCATACGTCAGTGTGTTGTTTTTTCTTGTGATGGTTCGTTTCTCGATGGATATGGACCTGTGACGTACATGTTAAGCACTTTTATGTGATAACAAGTATGTAGAAACACACATTCCTAGTGGGCCTGTCATGGATTTACCTCTGAATATGTGCTACCAATACAAAGCAAAAGCAATTTATTAATCCCTTGGGGAGGGGCACTAACCTTGAACTGAGCAGTGTTGGACTGCATATATGCTTCCCTATCCCCACCTTGTGGATCACCACAGAACACCAGCTAGAGGAAAGACAAGATGGCAGATGATCTGTATCAGGGGTTCTCTTGTCACCAACACTTTTTCACAGGTGACCCCATGTTAAGGTGGAAAATTCCTGTGACCCCGACATTTAAATCACATGAAAATTGTGAGACTTTCACATTGTATGCTACTGCTTTTCTCTTAATACGCAGGCTGCATGACTTTCATAGTGAGTTCAGTGCAAAAAAGGCTTTTTATGTTGAAAAGGTGACCAAATGATATTAGCACTGCACTGTAGAGTTGTTAAATTTGTATTGCACATCAATGAGTGATATAAAGTAGTTATTACCATGTGTTTTTACAGTCATAATATCAAAAGCCTCTGTCATGACACATTTAGTAAAGACACTACTGGGGGGATGTTGACATCAATGTATCATTGTAAATTCAATGTCCATACTGGCAGGATGACTGCAGAAACAAGTTGAGATCGATGAGAATGAGAGACAACTGATGAGACTGTCCATCGATATCCTCTATATTGTATTGATATTGTGTGCAACCGGGTCTGACTTACAGGAGTTCTGCTGAAGGCATGACAGCGCAAAGGAAGCCTCTCCACAAACTCACTTTATCAACAAAAATAACTCCACGTTCACGATTAGCAAGGCTGTTTACCCTCTCCTCTCGTCATTAAAAGAAATCCCACGTCGAGGAGACAAGTGGCAAAACTGGAGGATGTAATTTTGCGGAAAGTTTGCACCTTTCCAACAAAGAAAGTCAAATATCTTTAGTATTGAACAAATTCAATTTCTATCGGAAATTTGGATCCTAGAAAGATATTTGAAACTAAAGAAAATCTGTTGTTCCTCAATATCAAACTGGCCTTTTCTATGTGCATTGTTGGTTCATTTAAGCCCAAACATGAAAAATAGCTGACAGTGTACAGTAAATTGGCAGAAGCAAATACATGAGGTTTTTTTTCTTTCTTTTAATCATTGTTGCTTGTTTGTTATTGTAACTTCTCAGAAAGACGTTAACATAGCCACTCTACCTGAATGATTTCAGCCAACTTCTGCAATCCATTTGTGTTCAAGAATATTCCGGGCCCTGTTGAGAGACAAACATTTCACACACCCAATCACGTCTGAAATCAATCAGAATAGCAGTCCATTAGATTGAGCGCGCAGCATGAGCGGAGTGCGAGAGTGGCAGAATGACACTGAAATAATAAGACAGATTTGTCTTAACTGACTCACCTGGAAATAAAACTGGCTTGGTACAGGCATGTCCAAGAATCTGGAACACTCTGAATTAACTCATGTAGGTACAGAGTGATGCAAGACAAACCAGTGATACTTACTCCCTGTCAGGTAGCCAGTGATCTGCTCCAGAGCTTCAGAGATGGAGGACTTGGTGTCAAAGTTCACATGAGCCTCCTTGAACAGTTCATAAATGAACCTGTTTGTGTGTGTAAGAGAGAAACGGAGACAGTGTTTCAAAAGCTCAATGAGGTCTTAAGAGGAATGTCACCCATTTTAAGAATATCATTATGCTATTCCTTTGTCCCACGACAGGTCAGTCAATATTTATGGACACGCGCCATCTCTCCCCAAGCTAGAAATTAGAGAGAGCCCTATAATTATAGCCCTATAATTTGTGATGTTACCTGGATGGAAAATCTGGGGGCTGTTCCATAAGCAATGAATGGGCCATTGACTTTCTGAAACCATAATATGTTGAGTGCTCACAACCAAAGGAGGTTTACGTTCTAGTATTGCTAACAGGCCTGCACCAGAATTTAAAACACAAAGATTTTATGGACCCACCAAAGTCAGTTTTTACCAGTGTCATTTATATTTAGCAGAACGCCAAGTAGACTGTAGAGACTCATAATATTGTGTAGTCCAAGTAGACCTCGCATCAACCTCGCTCGCACCCCCACCTAACATGTCTGAAAATGTTGGTCCTCACTATACGCCAGTGGCTAAAACTTTGACCTGAATCTGCGCCGTCAAATTCAGTAGTGCAGGTCATTTGCTGATTGTCACCCTATCCACTAAGTTTGAGTCAAATCTGAGATGTAATGCAGTTACAGACAGACACACAGACACATACAACAACAATTCCCCCTCGCACTTCATGCACAGGTGTAAATACGGACTGAACTGTCCTGGAGCACAGGACTAACGTGTGAATTCTTACAAAGGGTGCCATTCCCCTTTGAGTGTATTGCATTCCATTCTGTGAGCCACGTTTATAATGGTAAGATATTACAGTGTGACCTCACTATTGACACAAGGAAACACATTCTTAAGACCCCATGAAACAGCTTTCAGGGGGCATGGTGCCTCCATCGCTTGACCTGTTTCCACATGAAACACCCTGTCGGTGGGGGTATTAACATTGGGAGGGTCTTGATTTGTACATTCACTAAGATGAATGGTAAAGATGAATGGTAAACTGGAGGGTTAGGGAAGTTAACCTTAAATCCAAATAAACAATAAATAAAACAATAGACTCCATCATTGAGGACCAATGGGAATAAAGCTTTATATGATGAATGGGAGGAAGGGGCATAACTTAAAAATTGCTGATGATATTTTATTAGATGGAATTTTTACCTTCACGCCTGATTGCAGGATGGGAAAGCGAAAACATTTTGCCATCTTTAAAAAGGAAATGGAATTTTTGTCTCATTCTTGGCATACATTTTTACCTCACTGTCTGCAAGACAAAGTGCCCCTCAGGGGCAGTAATATCTTAATTCTACTCAGGCTGCACACTGTATCCAGGAACATGATGTAACAAGAAGAAAATGTGTTTTTTCACTGCATGGGGTCTTTAAAACATCCTGCTTATCCAAGCCTTACTAGCAGTGTTGCTGTACCTTCCAGGTTTAGTGATCCCCCTGTCCATTGACACTTCATATGAATCAATGACAGCTTCCAGATCCAGGAGTACCTCTGCAAAATCACCAAGGTGTGAGGGGAGGAAAAGTTAAAGATAAAGCCTCAGATAACCAGGATCTTAGAAGGAGAATGTACACAAGGCAATTTAAATTTGTCTTTTTGCATATCCCTCCTAGTTACACATACACAGTCCCCAACACATAAGCATTTCAGAGAGGTCGCAGTGCATCGCCCCTGGAGCAGTTTTGGGGTTCAAGTGCCTTGCTCAAGGGCACTTAGGCAGAGTTGATGGGCACTGTAGATGTAATACCAAAAATCAATACATTTTCCGTAGTTTTTATTTTATTTTAGTTTGAATGCATGGGCTTCCGCATTCTACGCTAGCTTCACAGCAGAATTCGTAGCAACGCTTAAAATAAAAACTATGGAAAATTAATTGAAACTAACTTGGATGTCTTTGTCAGCGCGACTAGGGAAGTTTTCAAAAGTTGGTAAAAACGTCAAATTACAAATGTCTTGCACAGTGAGCGCAGCTTCTGAAAATGGTGATAATGTGATATATGTGGGGTGACTAGTTAAGGGAAATCAATGCATATAAACACCGGTATGGTTAATTACCCTTGTTTTTATACTGAACCATGGAATCATCATAAAGTCACAATTTGGGTCTTAAAAAAATATGCAGCACAGAAACAAGCATGCATACAGACCCCCATGTCACTGTGCTCTGGCCCCTGACATACAATACTTTTTTCAAAGTGGCCCTCCTACAAATCAAGTTGAGTATCCCTGCTCTAGGCCATCTTGCCTCTTACCGCTGGAGGCAATGTTGACATTATTGTCTTTGTCATGAATTGAAACTAGTTCATGAAGTTGAGGTGGCACCTACTGCACTATACTTCCTGTTTTTTCTTCTTTTATTTTTTATTTTATTGAAATAAAGAAAATGGCTTACTTTTTATTTTTGCAATGCTGCCAATGTCCATTTTCAAACCTACAACAAAGAGGAAGATCACATTCAATTCAATGCTAAAACCTTTTATTTTTATTAATCACTAGACAAATCATCAACTTTCAACGCCACAGTAACAAAAAGCAATGAAGCATGCACTGATGCATGATGCAACTAACTAGCCTGCTTTTCACCATGTACTTCATAAACTGTACTTTGCGATGCAAACCTGAGCTGGAGGATTCAACATTGAAGTCCTCTGTGACAGAGACTCCTCCGCTGGCCTCTTTGGCCTGCTCCAACAGCAGCTTGTCCACAGCATCAATGGCCGACGCCAGGTCGTAGGGGGTCAGGTCAAACGATGTTGCCTCTTCACACATCTTCTCCTGTGGACAGAGTAGAAAGCATTAGAAATCACACATGTGGGTGGAGCAAATCTGACATGGCAACAACTGGCTGGTTTGGGTTACACTGGGAAAAGACCAACTTGGAAAAACAATGTGCACTGTAAAATTAGAAGTACGCATACAAACCAGATATTGATTTATATTGATGTTAATGCAGTCTTTTTTGTTGTGCAACGCTAGAAGCATTTAAACAAAACAGTCGCTATAATTCATACATAACAAGGCACATAAAGCTTTATTAGCATTAGCCAACAATCTGCTAGATGGCCTTGTGAAAATGTGCCCACTCTGTGCCAGCTTCTACAACATGAGTAAAGTACCAGCTTCTACAACATGAGTAAAGTACCAGCTTCTACAACATGAGTACCAGCTTCTACAACACACGTACTGGCTTCTACAATATGAGTACCAGCTTCTCCAGTATGTGACCAGTCTGCTTATACTGCTCCTGGGCATGTATGATGCTATGGTCAGCATGATATATAGCACTGCAGTAGGTCATCAGGCCTGTGTGTGGGACAGATGACAGCCAGCAGTCGAGCACCATGGCAGCCTTCCAGATTGTTCTCAAAGTAGTAATTACTGTATACTCCAAGAGGGAGCAGGGAGGAGCGAAGGGGAAGAGGCAGCCGCCACCACTGAAGACGAGTGCATCTCAAATTAAAGGCATGAATCACCTTGGCCCTCCTTTCTTTCCATCAAATATGGCAGGTGGATTGAAACACGGCAAGGGGGAAGAGCACAGTCCATGTTGCTGCCTGAACACACATGCATTTTGAATGCAGAGGCTGTCACTAAGGGAAAGCGCTCTTTTGGCAAAATAAAAATATTTAGTCCTTGTGACCATGTTATGTAGTTGCATTTAGTTGTTCTTATGCTGCCTTACCATTTAACTGACTGTTAAAGACTTAATAAAACCTTTAGGTGATCAGGCTTATGTTCTTAATGTTATGCATCTGCAATACCTTGAATATTGCAATTCTATATTGTGATATATTGCAATTCATCACTGTTTCTTTAATTTGGCAACAGTAAAAAGCTGAAATAACACTACTTAGAAAAATAAAATGTTAAAATCAATTACTTATGACTAAAAAAATCCATGAATTATTTATTCAATGAAATTCAAGGCCCTCAAGCAGTTCAGGAACATAATTTGACAGACCACCATGATGGCTGCAGTAACACCCTTGAAATAGTATGAAAAATATCACAATCTGTATCAATGCAATATCATGGGACAAATTATAACCAGCAGAGATCAAAGTAATATCCTAAATAAACAAATTCTATATAAATTTAGAGCAATGCACCACTAAGTTAAGTCAGAGCCATAATTTGGCAGACTTGAGAGTGATCTGCCTCCTGTGTCAGTATTGCAGGGTCAGCCTGATGATCCAATGCAACAGTAATGAAAAGCAGGCAGCAGCCTGGCATGACTTGCACCTTGTATTGTGTGCTGCTGTAACTCTGCACTGGGAGGCAGCAGACTGCAGTGCCCAGGTTGCATAACCCCCCGAGGAGTGCAGGTTGTTCTCATACTCTAACAGAAACTAGGCCTGGCACACCCCACTGGAGCCTCCCACATGGAACAAGTAACAGCAGAAAACAGGAAGAGGGTCTCAGGCCAAAGAGCCCATATAAGGTGATTTGTCAAGTAAATGGGGGAAGCAAGGCGCGTGCTGCAAAGTGGGAATCCTGATGAAAATCCTCCGATGGGTTTAAGAGTCTGACCATCTTCACATACACGGTCAGTCCTTAGATCTTAATCAAACTTCCGTGAGGATTTGAGTGCATTGGGCGGATATGGCCCATCAATTATCTATGACCTCCACAGCTTCTGAATAAGTGAAGGAGCTCTGCAGTCCCTTACCACGTTGTGAGCCTCGTCAAAAATGATCACTGCCCCTTTCAGATCAATGTTGTGCGCTCTGCGGCTCTGTGGAGCAAAATACGGGGGGGCGGGGGGTTAACATTAATCAGTTTCATGACACAGTACTAATTGATGATGTTAATACAAACATTTTGTGTTCATGCATGATTAAAAAATGCTGATACAGAGCAAACTCTGAAATGGTCTCAGTGAAAAAGGGATGGCTACTGCACTGAAAACAGGACTTTTGTATTCCTCCTCAGCAACTCCCTAAGAGCAGCACTTCACTTCCAGAACCTTTAAAATGCATGACGCAGCACATTCTCTGCAGTTCACAAGGCAACAGGGAGGAATGAAATTATGCCTCCTCATTTACAGGAATAGGTGTTGAGATCTGCCAGTCAGCTCACCTTGGGGTCCAGGAGGTAGTTGTAAGGCATGAATATAATGTCTGCTTGCTGTTTCAAAGAGCGTGACAGGTAGTATGGGCAAACTCTGGGGAGAAAAAACACAGATGCGAGCTAAAATGCCATACGCAAGAAAAATGCAAAAATATGAAATACATCATCTCTCAAAAAGCAGTTTAAAATGTACAGGGAGTAGGGTTGGGTGTCAAAAACTGAGGCAAATTGGTGCCGTACTGATTTTATTCTAATGCATCAGAGGTATCGGAATGCTGTATGCACATAGCAGTGTGAGCTGTGATTGGTCTACTTGTGTGGGGACAGATAATGAATGCATCATAAAACTGGAGGAAGGATGGCAATATGGCCATCCATTCATTTCAATATTAGTTGCTCAACCAGCGCTTATGCTGATTTGTGGGAGGAGCCTTGACCAGAGTATCGTAAACAATCATGGTCCTCTGGACCAACTCACATGCGCAGTACGTGTCTCGCAGCTGATAAGATAGATGCTACTTGTGAGTTACGACTCTGGGTGACTTTTCTAAATAAATGGTCTTCATGATAAAAAGTACATAATTAACAAAGTTATTAGAGGACATATTCCATGTTGAAGGTATCTTCTTAAGAGCTGTGTCTTTTCTATGGACCGTCTATGGGAAAATGCCTTTCTTGGCCAAAGGGGATTAAGCTGCATCACTGCCGTTTGGCCAGCAGGGAGGATCGGCGTGCCGGCTGAAACTACTGCATGGGGGCTGGGACAGACAGACAGACCCTGTTCTAGATGGCTGGCCCCATCGGCGCCATGCTGTAAAAAAAATGACAATAGTACCCAGCCCTATTTGGGAGAGAAGATGCAAGAAAACATGTTGGGTTTTTTTGTGTGTGTGTTTGTGGTCTTCCAAAAGAATATAACAAAGAATGCAACAGGCACCATTTTGAGACAGAATGTTATGTCAACAATGTCGAGACGTTCATTCACCCCAAGTGAAATACATAAAATCTTGTGTCTCTTTATCCAAAAGGTGCCTGTGGTGCTTCTGTACATGCAATGCGGAATGGCGAAGCAAACGAATGAATAAGCATGCTGTATCTTTGTCTGCCATCGATGTGTGTGGGTGTCCCTTCAGAAGGAATCCAGTGGGGCTGATATAGCGGATAGCTGCAGCTATACCTCAAAGCCTCATCAGCCAGCATCTGCGCTCGCAGGTTCAATACTCAGGAGACATTAATATTCTAATATGTTCCTCCACCGGCAAGGCTAAATGTACCGGTTAGTAGAGCAGCTAAGCAGGAGAGAGGTTTGTTTGTGAAAAGAAAAATGTCAGACCTCTGCTTGTTGCCAGCTTTCACCAAGTCCTCGACATCCAGGATAGAATTAACCAAGTCTTTGTCAGTGCATTTCTCTGGGGATAAAAATGAAAAGTCTTTGTCAATGCGTTTCTCTGGAGAAAAACATGAAAAGGAACATTCCATACAAGTAAACATTCAAACAAGAGACCAGCTGGACCAGTGGCCTACCAGTATGTCTTATATGTCGGAGTTCAGCTATTTTTTCCAGTAGGCTTTTGAACGTTTATTTGAGCACTCTAGTCTCCAGACACTGAGAAAACGAGTAACACTTGCACAGCTGCTTGTATCAAATTATGCTACCAGCTGAGAGGCAGGTGGCAGATAAAAGGTTAGCGACAGATGAAGTATGAATACTAGAGACTCAGAGATGCAAGACATACATTTCCTAGGTTATAATAACTAAGTGTTTATTGTTCACATAAAAGCATACCCTGATTGTGATATACTTAAAAGTAAAATCTGTAATGCCACCAAACAGCAACTGCGAGGCAAAAGAGCCCCTCTTGGTATTACACTTTGTTTCGATTTCTTGTTTTGGTCTTATGTGTGGGTTGGATTCGAGTGGATATAGGAGTGGTTACTATTGCTGGCCTTGCTGGCCACACTTCAGGCTCTGCCATGAGAGGTATGGAGAAATTCACAGTAAAATATGTTACTAAAATGGCTATATATTATGTTAATGCTGATTATATATATATATATATATATATATAAAATGGCTATATAGTAACTTATACTGCGAGTTCCAGATTTCTCTTGGCAGAGCCTGAGGTGTGACCAGCAAAAGCAACCCCTCCCCTATCCCCACTCAACTCCAACTCAACTGTCAAAACAAAACAAAAAAGTAAACAAAGCGCAATATCAAATGGGGGCTCTTTTGCCTAGAGGTCCCAGATTGATGGCATTACAGATTCTACTTTTAAAGGTCCTATATAATGGAAAATGTGTTTAGCCTAGTCTTGGTGTGGATTTGAAAATGACATACAGAAGGTGCTCCAAGCTGATTGGCCAGGGTTGTTACCTGAAAAACGTTTTCAAATTAAACAAGCTGTTCAGAACTAGCCCCCTTTGTGATGCCATACCAGGACACAAACAATCAATTGGCTGTAATTAATCCTTTAGCTGTGCTTTTTGGAGTGAGGAACACTGCCTTCCTAATAAAGTGTGGGGTAGTCAATAGACTTGGGTGATGTCCTCCATATTCAGATCATCCTATAGTCACCCTGTAAGATTGCCAATAATCACCCACATTTCTCTTCTCCCTCGCCCTAATGCAATGTTAGCTCAATTTTCGCCATGGCACAAACAATAGACGTTATAGTCCAATTATATTTGTAGGGTGAAAGCTGGCAGGTCTCTTTCAAACACCTATGAATGTATGTGAATACGATTAGCAGATGCTTGGCTTACATACAGCATTAGCAGACATACTGTATTAAGTGTTTATTTTGCAGTTGACACCTAGTGCCTAAAAAACATTTTGTGTTAAGGGAGGCAAAGTACTCTGACAGTAGTCGTTCATTTAAAGTACAGACTTGAGCAGAAACTATTTTTACATTTTCTACCAATTATACTAGGCCTATATTTCCCAACAGCATTTAACACAAAAGCCATTTAATGGCACAGGTTAGTGCTTACATGCCAGTCAGTTGGTTGGACTCAAACTACACCAAAATCGTCTTGACAGTGTACAATTGGCGATAGCTCTGAACATCGTCAATCCACAAAAACATCGTCCATTAGCACAACCCTAGTAATCAATCAGGGACAGGAATAATGAATTTAAAATTAAAAGTTTTGTTTCTTCGGGAGAGCTTTTTGCCGCCATTAGGCCAAAGCGACTTACTTGACTGTGATGATGCTGCCACCCAGGCATTGTGGGGAATATTCACAGTTCAATATTGTGAATTACTTACATAGTTTCAAACTCAGTCAGTCAGTCAGTCCTTACTTACTTAGTGAGCAACATTCTCTTCTCTAGGGCAGAACAATTAGGCCACTTAGCATATAGATATACAGTATATACACAGTAGATATCTGCTAAAGAATAAGGCTCATTTGGCATCCCTTAATTTAAGAATACTATTTGTTATTCTAACTCTAATTTAATGTTATAATATTAAATGGTCAAATCAATATTCATGAGCATGAGAAACTCTCTCAAAGCCAGAAACCGGAGGACTGAGACTCCAAATGTAGAATCTGGGGCTGCTCCAAAGACAATGAATGTGAGAACGACTTGTTTTTATACCCAAATGAGCTTTATTGTACAATTGTGTTATCAAGTCTACACATCATCTTTCCCAATTAATTCTCTATGGAGCAGCTCCCAATATTACATCTTAATAAATGGTAAATGGACTGCATTTATATAGCGCTTTTATCCAAAGCGCTTTACAACTTATGCCTCACACTCACCCATTCACCCACCGAAGGCAGAGACAACCATGCAAGGTGCCAACCTGCTCATCGGGAGCAGTTAGGGGTTAAGAGTCTTGCTCAAGGACACTTGGACACGCTGCCAGGAGGAGCCGGGGATCGAACCGGGAACCTTCAGATTACCAGACGACGGCTCTACCTCCTGAGCCACTGTCGCCCCTAAATAACATCAAGGATGGTATTAGATCTCTGGTTTCTGGCTTTGAAGAGTTGTTCATGTTCATAAATATTAGCTGAACTGTCCTAGACCAGTGGTTCTCAACCTGGGGATGGGGGTGGGGGGGTCACAAAAATATATGCGACCCCCCCCCCCCAAAGCTTTTTTCTTGTGAAATAAATAACATTTTCTAATCAATTGTCAATCAAGTAAAACAGTCTGAAATGGGGAAAGAAAACACATTATTTGGTGTCAAAGGTCATCATTCTTTCTGTTTTAACGATTGGGGGTGGCAAACAGGCATCCCTCTATGTTTAGGGGGTCACAAACCAGGAATGTTGAAAACCACTGACCTAGACCATGGGAAAAACATGAATATATGGATTCTTAAACTGAATACTATTCCCCTTTAAGTCAAGTCTGAATGTAGGAATAAAATGCAGCTCTGATGCACTTCATCATGCCCATCCATCAGAGAGAACAACAAACAACTCTAGAGCAGATGATATCTATGTATGCATGCATCTGCTACTCGTACGGTGCATAAATATATAGGCCATCATCACATTACCTTCGACATTGTTGTAGTAGACACACGACCTGGAGGAAATCTTTGCTCTGCACATATGAACCTGGAAAGACAATGTCATGGGAGGGATGGAACTGATGGAATAATAATTTCCGCTACTTTCCGACGTGATATCTTGGAACTATTTTGTGTCTTGAAGAACAATACAATACAACTTTATTTATAAAGCACATTTAAAAACAACAAAGTTGACCAAAGTGCTGTACAGTCAATAAGTAATAAAATCACAACAGTACGACATAGACACAAAAGAAAATACACAAAGCACTAAGCCACAGAGGAAGAAGAAAACTCTCATGATGGGATTAAAAACGCCAAGGAGTAAAAGTGAGTTTTAAGGAGTGATTTGAAGACAGGC
>OMKL01048541.1:0-17495 GCA_900302295.1 Parasudis fraserbrunneri
AACAGGAGGGCCGAGACCAAGGTCAGAGTCACTGGCCATTGATCCGAGTGGCCGAGCAACTCACCAGCGCATGATTGATAGCACCCCTAGCCAATCGGTTGCTACAGGAGAGAGAGGCTAATACGGTGACAGATGGTGGGGCATTTGCACTGTGTTTAATAATGTAAAGGGCTGTCATACAGGGACTCAAGGTAAATGACAGAGTACTAGCAGAGGGGTGCCATTATTTTTCACAAGAATATAAGGTAATAACTACCAGCTGATATCGGTCCCTGCATCTACTCTGTTTCAACTCAAGATGTTTGCCGAACAGATAGACTGCCTTCATTCCATTTCAAAGGTCGCATTCCTGAGAAGATTAAATAGAGAGTGATAAAAATGTCTTTACAAAGTTTCACAAGGCATATTTGGTTCACACGACGAGTTTATGGTTTTGTGACCTCAGCAGCAGTCCATGATGTGGTTTAAATAGAATTTGTAACATATAACCCACCAAAGGCTATAACGTATCAAGTACAGACATTACCCAAGTATCTCTAACACTATCATTCATGATGGCTCCTGTCTCCTTATGGCCGTGACCTTTCTGTCATAAACCCTCAGACAGAGCCTTTCATGGCCGTCCTCTGCTTGACTACTGCATGACAACCATCTATCATGGCTGCCGCAGTGCATGGGGACTGCGAGAGGATCAAAAGATGCTTTCAGTAACTGTCGGTGTGCTGGCGCTGTGCCCTTGCCTGTTCACGGAAGGGGTTTATCTTTGAGAAACGCTACGGCAGTCATACAATGTCACATCCAAGTCCAAAACTTAGAGACCACAGGGATGGATGGATAAAGAGATATGGTGTGAGCAGCAGCGGAAAGAGCCAGTGAACCTCAAAGAGATTTCCACCACGGCTCCCCTGACAGGTAGAGCTAAACAGAGAGGGGGCCGACGGGAGGGTAGGGGCTAGGGGCAGGAGGGCTGTCTGTGGGGGGTAGTGTCGCCCATCAACCCCTCCTCTTGTCTCCTGACAGACGGCCAAATATTTCCCCTGTCCTGATTGCATCCTCCCGGCTTTTTCTGTCCCCAGAGAGTAGGAGCGGATGATGGGGGAAATAACACATCCCTCTTCTCCTCCTCTTCCTCATTTACCTCTTCGTCTGTGCTCACACCGCCATGAGCACCACGGGGATATTGAGACAGACATATCCCTCCTGGATGAAAGGGCCATTGCAGTCACACGGGCCCCCCTAGGCGGACGTGGCCTGAGTTGGCAAGCAGCTCGCGTTTATCGTGGAGAGAGACTCAAAGGCACCATAACAACGCTGAGGCAATAAAGGGCAACAACTATGTTCACAGATTTGACAAGCTATTTGTGGCTTTACCAAGCCATAAAGACACGCGCTTGTTTTCCTCTTGTGTATGCGGGGCCCTAACAACGTTTGTCTCCTGGGACTTATTGGGGTTCCTTCCCCATACATGGTAATGTGTTTCATTTGCAAATATGTAGCCCTGCTGGAGCTTGTGGTATCATTCATTATTTGTGCCAGAGATTATGTGTGAGAGATAAACTCGACAGTTCGACAGCTCTCTCTCTCTCCCTCTCTCCCTCTCACTCTCTCCCTCTCTCTCTCTCTCTTCCCTCCCCTGTGGTTCATATGACCGTGCTTCCATCTTCACTATTTTGATGGCGCTAATATATCACGCACACTGTAGCTTGAGGTAAATAAGACACATCTTTATCCATTTGCCAATTCATAACTAAAGACTCATCATTACGAAAGTAGCCCATAATACTCTTCATCAACTATCCCGCGCTACCTGCCCGGCGCCCGTCCCTCTCTCTCTCTCTTGCTCTCTCTCACTTGAATAGAAAGCGAATCAACATACCGCAGGAATAATACTCCAGTCGTGTTCCTCGCTGCAGGTGTTACTACTATATCTTGATAATGAATACACCAAACAAACAGACGGCATACAGCACGGGGCCTAATGATAACGGAGAGCCAACGCAGGGAGACGAACTCCTCAGACACCAGTCATCAGGCACAAACACTGGGCTGGCAGGGCAGGAGTGTTCATTTGTATTCCTTTCTGCCTGAGAGAGACATGCAAAATGTCAATGACAAATTTGTCTAGACGTATTATCTTGGTCTGCATTCCACAAGAGAGCTATAGTGAGGCAGAGCATGGAAGCTCTGGGCTACATAGTCATTTTAGTAGGAACACCAAAGAAATGCTGATATGTTTCCCCAGGGACATTATGCGCTTTCCCAACTACAAAATCCTTTCAGAAAACACATTTTGGCCAATTTAGCATTGAAGCCGATGAGGCAAGCCGAGCCATTCATTTCCTCGACTGTGAATTACAATGAGAGCCTTATTTAGCCTATGCGCTGCTTGGAAAACAGAGCTAATTATGTAATTAGGTCTCAGCCTAAACTGAAGGCCAGGCACTGCAGGAAGAAATTGAGAATTTTAATTAGAAACGTCAATTCTGATATTTGTGATTTTTTTCTTATATAATGTCTAGGGTTTAATAAAATTAACAAGGTATATCAGTAAAAACTCCTCCCCTGAAACTGTCAAATCTTCTCCTTCTTACGTGGTAATTCCACAGAGGCATTTATGGATGTCTTTTGTCATTTTCATTTTATAAGGTTTTTAATATTTGAAACAGTGCTGGGAAAAAAGAATCACTGTTTCGCATAATATTTTAAAATGGCAATATCTCTCTGTAAATTACACACCGAGTTAACACATTAAAATTGCAAGATGAAATTATGCAGACTTCACACACTGAGAAAATTCTGTATGCTTACAAAAGTGCAAATAGTGAGATGTTTGCTCATTTGCATATTTTAATGACACAATAATTAAAAGTTAGAAAAGTGTTACTATTTAGGCTATGTGCTTTTCAACAAAGTAAAGTTTCATTTTGAGAGAGGGAGTGACCCCTTTTCCTCCCTCCCTCCATCACCTTTGGTTCCTCCCCTGAAACATAATGTCAATATCAGTCATTTTCAGAAAGGTTGTTGTGTTGCAGAAGGTGGCTTTTCCAATAATTACAGCCAGATTGATTGCTGGCCTGGGATAAGAGCAGGTTACAGTACAGTAAACAACACTCCAAAACGTTGCATTTTATAACCTGGTCTGTATGCGTTCCTTCTAAGGTGCAAATGTCCTGCAAAATGTGTATTAACCTCATTCAAAGGATGGCCGACTACAGGATTTACATATATCAGATAACATTATCTACACAGACAACTGCCTTTATTTGTGTTGTCTTTTGTGTGCATGGTGTGCTGCTGGTCCAAATCAGTTCCCTCCAAGTCCTTCAGAAGCTTGGCATACACCGATACATCCACCCCACTACTCTGAACACCGGCCATATACACCAGACCAGCATACAGCGAGGAGGGACAGAGAACGAGGGAGGAAGGAGGAGTGGAAGCGGCTAATTACAAAGGAAGATTTGGCACTGGGGAGGGAGTGAGGGATGGGGTGGAGGACTGGGGAGGGAGAGAGGCAAGATTTGGCAATAAGTCATCTCACAGCTCTGGCCCGAGTCCCCTGCAGAGACGTATGGCTCTGGTCCTTGGCATTGGTCACTTACACTCAGAGGGAAGAGAAGGACAGTGATATTCACACTGTGGGATAACTGAGGGATAAGAAAATGGGGGCTAGTACCAGGAAACTCATAATGTTTTAATATTAATCAGTGAGTGACTTGGAGTTATCAACCTATTTAGGTAATCTGTTTCAGTCCGTAATCTGATCACTGCTATCCTGCTACTAGTACCACTTTAGATTGTATTTTTCTTATTAATGATATATTAATACTATATTAATCGAAAGCTACGGTAATATTACACAGGTTTTAACTTTCTAATCCCTTTCCTTGTAAACTTTTCAAGATGCAATTACTCTCTCTCTTGTCCTCAACACACACACACACCCATGCACTCACTAGACACGCACACACACACACACACACACACACACGTACGCATGCACACACACACACACACACAATTTAAAATTCCAGAGGCAGGCTCTGATCACCAGTACATTAGCTTTATATCAGAAAACGACCATTAGGGTGGGATCATCCTCGCGACCAATTTGCCGTTGGAAAATAGTGGTGCTCCGCTACACAGCGACCCCACAGGGAACCAATGAGCCATAGGAAACTTGATTATCCCTAATAGTAATGTATCATCCTCCTGGTCAAGACTGAGATGAATGGTCTCCCTTGAACATTGAGCACGCTGTCTAGAATGGCTAGAAACCTGACTCACTTAAGAAATAAAGAAATAAATAAAAATCATCTGGAGGAAGTTAATTTCTATAGCTAAGAATGTGTGAAAAGATAATTGCGTAATGAGATGAACACATTCACCCAAGGCTACTGAAACATTTCTCAGGACAGGGATCATCGGTTTGATTTTCAAAGAAACAATTCTGCACACTGCAGACGCTCAGCGAAAAAGAAAGAAAGAAACCCACCATCATGACTCGAAAGAAGCATTTTCAGAAAATCTTTAGAAATCAATTGAAAAGTGAAACCTCTCTTTCATTATCTAGGATGGTTTGATGCCTTACTGAAAAAATTAAAAAGAGGGGAAAGGGACATGTTGTCCGTTTGTCTGCCAGGAACACACCGTGTCATTACCTCAGTCATTACCTCTCAAGGTTTGAGACAGAGATGAATCCAGAGGTTTTTTTGTTTGTTTGTTTTTTAATACATTACATAATTTTGTCATTTCAATTGTATTTAATGTCCCACAATGCCATAGGGCTTAACGATATGGGCAAAATATCATAGTGATTATTTTTAGCAGATATTGCGATAAAACCTATATGGTGGGAATGCAATGACCTGTTATGGACATGTAAGTGTATCACTATGGCATTATATGGTCTCCTATTGCTGGCTGATCTCCTTGAATCATATAGACCAAGTATTTCTGGTATAGTGGAGTACATCTGCCATCTCATTTTCTCTCATTTATCATGGGTATGGCAAACATTATTTAAGAATTTCAGTCTTTTCTATATAGGTATTGCATTCTTTCATACTACGTTATCAATATGAATAAAATTTATTTCAGCCCTTATATAAGTAAAGAATACCATGACAGTCAATAAAAGAGAAAAGCTCCTCTTTGAGCAAGGACACCTCACTGACTTGCATAAGGTGCCTTTCATATATACAGTTGCTGGGCTCATCTTAAGACCATAAAGTCTGTTCATCATCAGCCCCCACATCAAAATGGATATCACATCAGCCTTAAGAGACAGCTTTACGAGTGCATAATAGTAGCCATTTTGTGGAGTGGGGCTAAGTTCCTGGGAGCAGATGGGAGTGAACTTTAAGCTCAGCAGGGGAGCCCGGGCCGCGTCCAGCTGACAGCGGGGCTGGCTGGCCTGATGTTTGATTAAGAGGCATGTTGACCTTTCCGAGGCTCCAGGGGGCGCTGAGAGATGCTTTCACCTGACAGGATACGGGCCAGGCTCTTCTCATTATGGCCCAAATCTATCAATCTGCTCTGCGGCTTTTATCTCTTGTTCGCCATGAAAAAATGCTATTTGTTGAGTTGCAGGTGGATATGTGCTAATACAGGAAGGGTATTATGAGAGGGAGGTGCAAAGTGTTTGAGGATATAAATGTACAATACATGTATGTGTAAGGTAGGATGTGTGTGGTTTTGTGTGTGTGTGCGTGTGTGTGTGTTGGTGTGTGTGTGCATGTGTGTCTACAAACCTAATAGACCTATCTCAAACTGCCCTCTTTTCTTGATCCTCCAATCACAACTGTTGCTGTTTGTCAGAGGAAAGCAACAGTTGTGATTGGAGGATCAAGAAAAGAGGGCGGAGTGTGAGATAGGTCAATCAGTGCATATTCAAACAGCCAAACACTGCTTGCATTTGAGAAACCCAACCTACACTACGCTCCCTCATCACAAAACATAACACCGTTACGGTGGATAAAACCACTAAGCTCACTCACTCCTTATGATCGACCGACGATAAAGCACAGATCAATAACTAAAAGCACCCATCAATCATCTCTCTTACCTTCTATAATAAGCACAAAGGGAGTCTATTGAACGCCGCATTGATATACCCTCACCTCAGATTATAATTGATGACCAAGAGCAACCTGAGGGAAGTCAATATGGCGGTGATGGTGACAAATGCAGCGACTTCAGCCCTGATGAATTGGACCCATACAGTGGCATGGGCTGTGAGCCTCTATTGTTCGTGACAAATTGGTCATGTCAGACTGAAGGCATTTCCCATGCAGTCAATACTTAGTGAGATTGGCATTGCTGCTAAGACAATTCTTAGTTCATAAACTCAAGAGACACACAGACACACTCTGTCTCTATACACAAATGCAATGAAGGAGCCCCGAAACAACGCAGACAGTGTTGAACTACCGGTATGACACTATCAGTACAACAACACACCTAGAACACCCGATATCTCTTCTGTTACAGCCCTTGTCGAGGGGTATTTGGGGACCTTTATTACTAGGCGTTTGTGTGTGTGCGTATGTGTGCGCACGCACATGAGTGTGTGCATATGTACATAGGTGTGTGTGTGTGTGTGCGCGTGTGCATGTACATGCATGCATTTGTGTGTGTGTGTGTGTGTGTCTGTGTGTGTGTGTATACATATGTTTGTGTTTGTGTGTGTGTCTGTGTGTGAGCCTTGCTATGGATGGCTGCCAGAGAGCATCTGCCCAAGCAGTGGGACTGGGGATGGTGCCTGGGCTGCTACTGTAATCTATTAAGTCAGCCTCTCCAGGCTCTCTGCAAGGGAGACAATACTACGCCACCTTCGGTATCGAGGGATGCACAGTGGCATAGCAGACAATGTACAGTTTACCACTGGTAGCGGAGCAGAACTGTACCATCGAACAATTATTTGTAAGCATTTAGTTGATGTGGAGAGCCCATTATGTTTGCATAATAATAATAATAATGATAATAATAATAATAATAATACATTTGATTTATACATGCCTTTCAAGGTACTCAAGGACACTGCACAAGATAGGCAGTTCATAAAATACATTAAAGACCAGACAATAAATGTAAAAAAAAAAAACAACTAAAAGTTTAAGGCCAGCACCACTGAAGGCCCTGTTGCTGGTGGAATGGAGCTTGGTGGGGGGAAGGGAAAGGAGATGTGGTAGGGAGGGGCCATGGAAGGACTTAACACTAACAGGTGGACCTTGTATTTGAAAACGGTATTTGACAGGGAGCCAGAGTGGGTGTTAGAGGGTGGGGTGATATGTTCCCAGGATTTGGCATGGGTGAGGACACATGCTGATGAATTCTGGATGTACTACAACCTGTTCAGCCCCTTAGAGGATAAACCCAGGAGAACAGCATTGCAGTAGTCCAGTCTGTGGATGTGATAAAAGCAGGGATGAAAGTCTCAGCAACAGTTTGTGTTCGGGCTGAACAATTAATAGAAATGATATCGACATCGCAATATGGCCTTGTGCAATATCTAAATCGCAGGAGGCACAATATTTGTTAAAGGTGAAATGTGTGTCAAAATACCATTCTAAATTAAGTACTGCGGTGTTGCAGAGATGTCCTGGCATACAATTAATATATCCTGAATACTTAGGAAAACATCTTTGTTTGGTACAGATCCCTGCAAAAAATCACACCATGATCATTGTAATATGTTTTTCAAAGAAAATGAGAATAATGAGGCAAAAACTATAATTCCCTCTAATATCATGAATCACATTGCAATCACAATATCAATTATCAAGATAATGTCAAAACTAGAATGTAAAGCTTTTGAACAAACTTTAAGTTGACTTGACAAAGCCAAGCTGTAATCGACAAGATGTTAACATTTCCATCAAGCCATCCCCCAACTCTCTAATAATTCTGAGGGATCAAAGATAGACCAATCAGGAAAAGGGGTGGGATTTAGTTATTGACATATGACCCTTTCCTGAGTCCAACAAGCCAGCCCCCAACTCTCTACAACAAACTGTGTACAAGTTATTTAGGATAAAAATCGGTGAATAAGGGGTTATACAGCATGTAGGATGGAGTGATGGAAAAACAAGAAGTGAGGTGTGTGTCAAGGCAACTTAATAATCACAATTAGATATTTTTTTAGTGATTTGTTTGATGTGAGAATCAAAGGGGAGGGTCGAATCCAGTATGACACCAAGGTTCTTCACTTCGATTCCCAGGAGGAAATATAACCAGGGATGGAGAAGGTGGAATGGGACCTTTCTTGAGGGTAGCTGGAGTGGCAATGAGAATAGCTTCAGATTTTAGACCGTTGAGTGTGAGGTAGTTGTCTGTCATCCAGGTATTGATGTCTTCAAGCCATTCAACAAGAGCAGAGGGAGGTAGAGAATGGGAGGGCTTGGTATATGAATGTTGTGTGTCATCAATATTGCTGTGGAAATGTACCATAAGCCATACCGACAAATAATATGGCCAGGGGGAAGCATGTAGATAATGAACCCTGAGGGACACCTTGTGAGAAGGGACACGGGGCAGACCTGAAACCACCAATGGAGACAAACTGCTGCCTATTTGATAGATAGGACTTAAACCACATGAGAAGAATGCCAGCGATGCCCAGTTCAGTTTCAATGTGGTGTAGTAAAATGTCACGACAGACTGTGTGGTCGAGGAGGAAGAGCATAGTGAGGTCACGAGTCAGCAGCTACAAGCAGGTCATTAAATACTTTAACAGGAGCAGTTTTGGTGCTATGTTTTGCACAAAATCCAGACTGAAACACCTCAAATAAGTTATGAGAAGCCATGTGATGTTGGTGCTGTCTAGCTACTGTGCGCTCCAATAGCTTTGCAAGGAAAGCATGGCAAGTAGTTGAGCAATCTAGGCTAAACAATATAACAGGTCTGATTAAACTTTTGCATAACATCAAGCAATGCTAACTCACAGTCAAAAAGAGAGGTATCCAATCATCCCCTAATTAAGACATCATTGGCACTAATTTGGTGTTAACATTCAGTCTACTGACATGTTTACAAGGCACGCTACCAGATTTGCTTTTGCTTCTAATAGATCAGTTACACTGATGACTCGGGTCCCTCAGATAACATCAGCATAATGGAATTATGTGACGCTGTGCAGTTGGTGAGTGCAGATATTCTGAGTTATGTAACCATCCTGCTGCTGAAGCCGCAGTGACTTCATGTGGCATGTGCCTGCTTCTTGTAAGGCAGGTCTACTTACTTGTCAATCACAGTTTACCAAAAAGAAAAAGCGATAAGCTAACCTTTACCATGAATGGCACAGCTCTGAACATCAGACAAGAAACATTCCATTGGTTGTTTGCAGTGTCTGCTCTTTTATTCCAATTTAAAACATTCCACATTCTCACAGAGGCAGTCTGAAGGGGGCTGAGGGAAACTGCGCTCATGACTCTCCATCACCTTGGCCTTGTCATAATGTCCACCACCCTGTACAATGGACTGTAGTGTGGCATAGTTCCTCAGCCACCTTGAGAGATGGAGGCGGAGAAGGACAACGATGCAAGTTCACATTAGGACCTCGCTTCTTTCACACTGTGTGTGGAACACTAGAAGACTTGCGTGTAACACGCTGTTGGATATAATAGCCACACATAAATGTACTCAAACTCCAACAGTAAAACGGATCTTGAGTTCCATGACTTTTTCAGAATAAAAAAAAACAAAAAAAAACAGCTCAACCTTGAAGAGGTTTTATAGGTGCAGCAAGCCCTAATTGAGGTGTGTATAAATTGTGTGTGTAGTTGCCACAATGGCCACTACAGGCAGACGAAAGGCGATTGCTGCACCCTGATTCACGTAAAGGTTGATTTAGATGTGCAAAGCGTTCTTCAGACACATACGATAGTGATCTTCTCATGCAAGGGGGATTACAGAGCTTTCCCTCTACAACAGGTGTAACTTCATTTTCTGTCTGGCTAACTTTAATTGTCTCATTTAACAGGCACTTGTCCAGGGAACAGGCTATCGACGCCTCTGTCATAAGACAGGCGTACAACTACACGAGGGGCATATTTCCGTTGAGGAACAATGCTGCTTGCCTGTCTGTCTGACATCACACTCGCTCACACAATGGACAAGACACTGAGACCTAGTTAAAAAGGCAAATTGAATTCCCTAAATATGGCCATCAACAAAGCCCTCCTTGCGCCAGAGACACAAGCCGAGAATCTTGTTATAGCGGAGTTGTACATCATTACCCAGAATTCCACCCAGCAGTTTCCCCAACTTCCTCCTCCAGGAACCAAACAGCACCAGATGATTCATAAGATGTCTGATGGTAAGAGGGAGTGGAGCGTGGTTCTTTCTCTGTTCTCATCATAAACCTTTTTCTCTCACAGACACCCCCATCTCAGTCTGGTCAAGCCAAACACACAGACCTGGGCGAGGTGGGGGAGGAAAATAAATTCCATGATATTCAGGCAGCAGTGGCCTAAAGGTTAGAGAAGCAGGCTTGGGATAGAACCCCTGCACCGGCAGGCAACATCTGGGCGGGGAAGCCCTTGAGCAAGGCACTTAACCCCCAACTGTTCCTGTGGAGCTGCTCAGTGGCCAACAGTGTGAGACTGTGGTTGTACTGGGCAGCTCCCAGGTGTGAATGTGTGTAACTGTGTGAGTGTGAAGCAGGGTGTTACCGAAAAAGAGCATCCGTGCTCAGCGAACCTACCCTGGGCAAACAGAGGTTACAATTTTTTAAATAAAATAAGAATTAAAAAAGAAAAGAAAAAAGGATATGATATCTACTTAGGAAGGAAATATCACATATTACATGGCCTATGTAATCCAATTGATGTTCATATTTGATTGCATGGTGATTTATTAATTATTATTGTGAAACAGTATTGCACTAAAACTGTAATTTTCAATTCACATTCTCAAATTCTGTGAGAAATCTGACTTAATATTTCCTTTTTATCATTGATTTACAGTAGACAACAACATCATGTATCATGATTCACAATATCATGATATATGATTATTAACACACAGACAATAAATTGTAAATATCTGTATTACCCAGCCCTAGCAAATTATTAACAACACATCGTGCATGTCCACACACACACACACACACACGCTTACTTAGTTAGTGTACTTTCTATTTCAACTATTTCAAGGTTTGCAATTTGATTACATCATTAATTCAACAAGTCAATATATTATAGGCTTACTTTAAAGTGAACACACCACCAAAAAATAAAGCCAAATTATCATGGCCGTAATCTCTAGATGTTGCAAAATCTAACAAAAATGAGGATATTGCAGATAACCACTTTAAAAAGTTGGAACGTGTGATGTCATAATTATGTAATTATTCCAGGAAGCATTAAATACAGCTTCAGTGAAGTGATGGAAATGAAAGCAAGATCCCTCCCCAGGAGCACTTCACTACGAGTGTCAGTCCGTATGAAGTCACGATGGCAGCTGTGGAGGGCACTCCTTATTAAGGGGAGGGGTATAAAGAAACTGCTAACTTTGGGAAGCCCTCGCTACTATCATTGAACTATATCCACCAGAAGAAAAAGCAGTCATCACCATGGCTACATGCAATTAAAATGTCACCAAAACAATTAACATATACATATATATATATATATATATATATATATATAAAGGTTGTGCATTCTTTTTACGGGCAGTTATTGATTGCTCACTCCGGACAGTTCAAACTTGAGTGTCAACCACACATTCTTTGATTTTAATAATAATACATTTTATTTAAAAGCACAGACATAAGACACTTTTCAGAAAATAAAACAAGTGAAATTAAAACAAAGGAAGATGAACGCCAATTGTCAAGTTACCTATATGCACATCATGACAAAAATAATTTGACTATTAAGTTACAGTTAACGCAGAACTAACATTTGTAGGATTTGTTTCCTGCATTCTTCAGCGTTTCTGTTTGCTACCAGTTTAAAGGGTAGTGGCGTGTCAGAAGTCGGCATCAATGCACACTCGTTGACCGAGGCCTCCATCATCCACATTATTATTTTCAGTTTTATTTTTATTTTATTTATTTTCCTGTTGCCTGCCCTACTGTGTAAAGTGTCCTTGGGTCTCTTGAAAGGCGCTATATAAATCTAAGCTATTATTAAGAGTCTAAAAGCCCTGCTAGCGACCTTGCTGCCCCTAACACGATATTTGAGAACCACTGGTTTATAAAGTAATTTTGGCAACCCATGATAGCTATTGGTGCAGTCAAATAGCCTATTAGTGCTGGAGCTTTGGCATTAACATCATACTTAATGTGGAACATCATCATAGCAGAGTAAAAGAAGCAGGGTGATGTTTCCTAAATCAAGGCTGATAGGCAGTGGCCTCATCTCAGTGCCTCTGAGCACACTGTGGCCATGGAGTTAATGCTACAAGCTACATGTACACAACACAGTGAAACAGCTTTTTCATGTAGCTATGTTGTGTAGCTAAATGCTTGCAGCCCTCCTGGCTGGAACAGAATACAAAATACCAGAGGGATTGATGAATGGTTGGAATAATAACAGACGCAATGCAGGGATCCTTTTACTGGCAGCTTGGCCCGAATGCGCTCTGAAGCTCCTTGATTCACTGTGTAGTTGCCTTCATTTTGGACAGATCGTCCCGCTTCTTCTTTGACTCCACTATGCCATCTCTCAATGTGACGTTATGTAACGTGAACACAGAAGCTCAGACAATACTACGTCGACAACGCAGCAAAGAGCAGGATAGAGAGCAAAGACTTTTTCATCTACAAGGTCAAGAATTATAAACTGTAATTCACCTCAAAGTTATTGGATGTCACAAAGGCACTTTACCATGTCAATCTAAACATTATCATGAAACAATGACTAGACATATGATTTTCCATCTCAAATGTAATAGTTTGTGTTTTGTAGAGGATTTTGTTAAGTTGCAGCTTTTTCTTTAGTAGACAATAGTGACAGTCTAGGATGGCCTGAGTCAGAAGAATGTCTGTGTCTCACTTCTAAAAGACCGCAGCCGATTTGCTGATATGAGCCTTGACAATGCAGTGTGATACGAGGGCGCTTGGAGCTCTCTGCTTTGCCAGCATTCTGCCAGAGTTAGTTTTAGTCAGCGTAGCTTTTTAATAGAGCTCCAAACTTCACCGTAATTGCTGGACTCAACGGCCCCATTTGAAAGTCAAAAACTTGCCATGGCATCTCTCTCTCTCTCTCAACGGTCCCATATGAAAGTCTATAAACTTGCCATTACATGTCTCTCTCCCTCTTTCTCTCTCTCTTAACCCATCCCAACATCCACCCTGTTTCCCAGTCTATCGCTGTATGTATACATTACATGTTTCGGTCCTCCCACCCCCACCCCTCCTGTTTCGTGTCCTAGAGAAGTGATAGAGACCCAGCATGCTAAACGCGACAGTGACTCTGCTCCAGACACTCTTTTGAGTCCTCTCTGTTTGCTCATTCTGTACACATAGCCTTAGCTCTGAGACACAATTACGCTCAATATGCCAAGAGTAAGTGTGGGGAGTCGGCTTATGATGGCTGAGGCCTAATGAGCGTCACTGAAGGAAATCATCATTAATGCTCTGCACAAAGACAATCTGTCCTAGTAGGCAGGGACGGAGCGGTGGGACGGAGCGATGGGGAGCTTCACAAAGAAAACCCTCTCTCTCACTCTCTCTCTCTCTCCTTGTATTTTGTAATTCTAAAACCCCTCTGCTAATTGTGTGTCACACCAATTACTGTGGACTAAAGCCAGGCTTGCAGAGTGTAAGCCCTATTGTCTTATCACACACACACACACACACACCACACACCACACACCACACACACACACACAGCTCCAGTATTCCCTTTTGCCAGTGCCACACCTCTCTCCTCAGCACACACAGCTCCGGCACTGCTCCCTTCTGCATGTACCAAACCTCTTCGTCCATAGCATCTCGCCCCGCCCGGCTCCATCCCCTGAAACAGACGTGCCAAATTAGCCTCTAATTACACTGCTGTCCGTGGATCACGTGACCTGTGCGTCAGTGTGAGCCGAGGTTACAGTGTCTCCTGTTCAGACACACTGCTCAGTGCATCACCCTACTCACTGGTATTCTACACCAGGGAGCGCAGCGAGGCAACGAGTTTTCAAGCTTCGGTTAATAAGGATGAGGACTTCACGCAGTGATATCAGACAGGCTCTACGCCAGCGTCACACTGAGAAGGGTACACTGGAAACAAAGAGAACGAAAAAAATAATCTAACAAGGCCAATTAGAGAATATTCACACACATACACTGCTCACATCTGAGAAATCCAACCTACCGGTACAGGCTATGACTAAAGCTAAAACTAAAAGATCCTCAACCCCAAGATAATGCTATCAGGATGGATGGATGTGTGTCTCTCTTTTTTTTTGGCAGGAGCACGCGCCGTGGTGTAGTCTATCTAATTGGGGATTGATTGCTCAGGACTCGACAAGTCTGTCTGTGCGCCAGACAGAAACGGCAGATATGTATTCGTGAGGAGAGAAAAACGTCTCTGCATCTGTTTAAGGTTTTATGTGGGACAACACTTTCCTGATGTGGCGGTAAAAAGAAGAAGGCTTTTTGGTTTTGTTCTTTTGGTTTGTTTTATCAAGTTGAAGAAATTCACTCTACCACTAATTCCTCAGAGTGGATGGATCAACTATAAAAAATGTCATCCATTGGATTTGAGAAGCAGGCTAATTATCTTGCACAATGCAGTGTAACGCCGCTTTTCACAAACTGCACCAACAGAGGGATTCAAAAAGTACCCTACTACAGTGCTATCCAAACAAGCTGGGTTAAGAGACAGTTAGAATACATTGGAAAAAGGCACTAAAGGGATTAGAAAAAGGGGAGAAATGGCTGCTGGGCTGATATAGATCAACCTATCTGTGGGAAGTTCAAAGAGGACATTTTAATTATGTAAACATTCAAGGATTATTGTTAATTACACCACTATCAATGGCAGTGGTACGCTCAGATATCTCTAAGTCCTTTGCACGGCACATCTCGCAAAGAGACGAAAACACCTCTTACAACACTTAGTCAACACCGGATGACAGGAGAGAAGAGAGGGTTTTCGCTTGAAAAAGAAAAAAAGAAAAAAAAGAAAAAGTTTCAACTAACTATCCTCATCATGAGATTTCCATCTCCCACTTTCAAACAGCTGATATGCTCAAGCCATCTGGCAGCCTAGCTGTGAAAAAAAAAAACCAACAACAACAACAAAGAAACAACAACCACGACTATACAAAATGTTTCTGTAAAACCCTTGCGTAGCCGAAAAGGAAAACACTCAGTATGATGGATTCCAGTGTGCCTAATGAAACGCTGCTGTTGCCACACTGGCGCCGTTGAGAAACGGTGGCCCACATAAAGGTCACTATAAATCACAGCCCCTCGTTTCCCAACCTCCGTGTTTCCGGTCTTGCCGAGTGCCGACCCCAATCAAAAAAAACACAAACGTGCCAGGACGTATCTGGGAACACACAGGGAAGGGCCCACCTCCTTCATATCGCTACTGTGTTGTCTCACCGGCTCAGGGCAGGGACAGGGCAGGTGTTTTCTTTCCATTTGTGCGATTCGTGTGTTGTGTGTAAAGTTATTGCCTTTTGAGGCTCACATACAGCATGCTGTAAAAATAAAAAAAATAAAAAAAATAAGACTAACAATTCTGTAAAATCTCACATGAAATGATCATTTTCCCCCCTTCTAATTCCAGCGCAGTGCTGCTACCTGGAAAGAGTTTTCAACTGGTCGTAGCACTGATTGCGTCGCTGACCCCTCCCCCACACTAAATGGCAGAGGGTGACAGGTGCAGACTCCGAGCGGGCACCGACCCAACAACCTCCAACCTGGGACTGTCACAGGGGGATTGGAAACGTGTCTGTGACTGCGACATCGTGGATTTGGTTGTTTAGTGTGGGTTAAAAATTCCACACTAAAGAACAGAGCTGTACGCATGATGAATAAGTGGGCTAGCGAAACCCACTCGCACTCCAAACCCACCTCTAACCACCCCCCCTCCCCTCCCCATGTTTTCATAACCGAGTTGACATCATTTATTTGATTCGTTTATGTGTCTTTATTAAACTGTTTTTGCTTTTGAATGTTTATTCTGCTGTGTAACACATCTTTGAGTATTTAGAAAAGCGCTATGTAAGTCTGATATATTATTATTATTATTATTACTACTAACAGTGGTCTACCTGTCCTACACATGATTTGAAGCGAGTATACATGGAGGCAAAATAAGTGAACTCTAGCTTTTAGGCTGTACTGTGTAGATAGAAGTCTAACAATGTGCCCAACAGCCCTGACAGTTGTTTTTTTAAAGGCATTAACTGTGTGGCGGATCGCCTAATCATGGCAAGTGGTCCTCCATTAAGATGAACTCATCAGCCCAGGGGGGCACAAGCGGCGCAATAAGCCGAACAGCTGTTGGAGATGCAAAATAAAGGCATTCTGTGGTACACAATAGGCCTACTTCAGTCTGGGATCCGGGAAATACATTATGAGCACCAAATGAGGTTGATCCAGAAAAAAAAAAAGAAAAGGTGATACTTTGCATATCGATCTCATCCCTGGCTAGTGACACTCTTTATAGTAGTAGGTACTGTAGGTAGGGGTGTAATAGCACAGATACATTTTCAGATTCCATTTGAATTTTGAGGCCACAATTTGATTACATTTTTGTGTTAAAATGTATTCTTACTATAGAGCTGTAAATATAGTTTAAATATACATAAGCTTAAATAAAGCAACTTTTAGATGAAAATGATGAGGTCCAGATTTGCAGCTTGTTGACTTATCTGAAGAACCAAAGGCTGCGATACACTGGACAACTTTTTGGCCAGTTTTGGGCAACTCTGATGGGCAACATTGTCAGAGCATTGTTGCTTTAATCACGTAGGAGCATCTGAATGGCTTTTCGACTCTCTGTGTCTCCCAGAGTATTGCTGACCTGGGAGTATTGTCCATTCTACATTGACCCAAAGGATGCCCAGTGTATCACCACCCTTAAGCGACACTCACATTTCTGCGAAAGAAATGTTTTGCATGCGCCTCAGCCATTGTGTTCAATGGAGAGGATTTCCCCACCCGTCAGAGGTGTACGCGGACCAGTCCGCCGCACAATGTCCTGCGCCTGGTCGAAAATTCAAATTAATTGAACTTTGAACCCCCCATCACCGACCTTTCAAATGACTGGCCAATAGTTTCACCGTAGGTCATTTCCAAAATGGAGACAAATTAGCCTGCTTGATTTTTTTTTCTGGGAGCAGGAGTTAGTCAGCAGGGAGAAAAATAAATAAATAAATAAATAAAACAAGATGATAATAACAATAATAATAATAATAATAATAATAATTATAATAATAATAATAATAATAATAATAATAATAACAATAATAATAATAATAATAATGATAATAATAATAATAATAATGGAATAAGAGGACAGTGCAAAATTGAAACAAAT
>OMKL01048542.1:0-18622 GCA_900302295.1 Parasudis fraserbrunneri
TGTGCTTGGATTTCTCACATGCGCTGTGATGTTTATACTGTCGATCATCCTGACAGTTGGGATTTGTAACAGTTTCTCTCCCCACTCCACCATGCCTCTGACTGATTAATGGAATATAATTATACTGATATGGATTTGATTATACTGATATGGATTTACTTTAATTCGTTGTTGATCTATTAAAAAAGAAAAACACACATTATGCACATCGCTATGTACTGTAGTCTTCATATTCTCGTTCCAGTCATCTACTTTTTCTTCTTCATTAACGTTCCTTGTCTGTTGCTGCATCTGTTAAAAGCATTAAGTGGGGCAGTAGGGAAGCTCATTTCAATGAATAAGTTATAGAGTTTGTAGAGTAAAAATACAGGCTAAAGAACAATCAAAATATTAGTTAGAGAGAGTATATCCACCACCCCAGCTAGGAAACCACGTGACCACCTCTTGTGCTGCTATGTCTGCCTTTTGTGACGTTTAATTGGACGTGATATCTTCATTTGCACACAAGCCTTAGTACTTGGTAATTATAGTCTTTTTCCAAAGACTGAGCAGAACATAGTGAAATCCCTCAACCGCCTGTTGACTGGTAGAGGTAAAAAATAGCTCATTTCAGACAGTGGAAGGCTGTATTTCTCTCCTTTGAGTAAGACTTCTAGTCTGGGGGTCTCTTGGGATAGGGTTCACTGTAATTTATCACAGTCACTAATTATTCATGTTATAAGCTACCCACTCTCACTGAATTTCTTCCTCTTCTTTTTTTTTTTTAAAGTGGAGAAAAAAGAGAAACACAGCAATGATAACACCACTAGCATGAGCGCCGTCGACACGAGCAGAGCAATGAAAGGCACCATATGTCCGCTTTCAGTGCCGCATTGGATGATGATAAGACATATGTCTTCTCTGGAGAGAAATCGGAGACTTCTGCTATTTAAGTGGAGTGTCTGGTTCCAACTCTTGTTTGTACAGAGAGAGAGAAAAAAATGGCGTCCTCGTGTTGATCACTGAGCCCCTATTCACCCTTCGTGTCACCACCCGTTTCATCTTTGAGCAAATGTTATTGTTTTTACATGACAGTGTAAGCATTCATTTTTATTGCTAGCAATCATTCTCCCCCCGGGGTCCACATAAAACCATGCAAACAACAACAGCATGGTACAATGGTCCTGTTAAGCCATTCATCTAGTCACCAGATAGGTACAACCAAGAGGGAATAAGAGGAATATGTTTCAATTTGCCTTTTTGAAATTCATCCCGCAGCTTCTGAATGTCGTTGGCCGTCGTTGCGTCGCGGCGCATCTTAAAGCGTGCGGGTCAACTGCTCCATTGTAGACGTCTGGAGGCTTTATCTTGTCAAGTGATCATCACATAAGCTAATTAGACTAATAGGCTCTGGCGTCGTGTTTGATACCAAACGACCAGAAAAAAAGAAGAAGAAGAAGAAGAAGAAGCGTGAGACGGGGACGGCAGCCATTCATGTCGTCTTCCCGCTTTCATCTTTAACGATGTTTACTCCAGCTAAACACCCTGCACTGTGTCACACAGCAGGAGAGGTTCAAAGGAACACACGCCCCTCCTCACATTTCTGTTCAACTCCGCGGATTGATTTAATTGTGGTGCATGAGCACCAACTTGGGTTTCAAGTTTGAATAAATTGCAATAAAGTTCGACTGTAAATTGGAGCATATGGTCAAGTAGGCTACTGTAATTCAGTCAAGTTCAGAACACATTTCAAATGTCCCTGGAGTTAATTCAATTAGTTAAATCAATTAGTGAGATTTCTCATTTCAACATTGCCAGGCTGTCCTGGATTATGAAGTTTTAGATCAGGCACAACACCATGCAAAGTAATACTGTGTTCCTCTGAGGTGTTTTCAAAATGTTACAAAGGGAGGAAAATGCACAACACATGTCTCCATTTTGCCTGTAGCCAAAGAATAATAATGTAGCCTATATAAATATATTTTTATATATCATGTCATTAACCTCCCCTTTTTATTTTTTAGATATTTTTCAGATTTGGGCTAGCCCTGGGAACACAACAGCTCTCTATTTTTAGGCCTCAGGCTTTTTTAGAGCATGAATCTATCTCCCTGTCCTTTCAATACATCATATTTTAATCTGTCCAATCCATCCATTTAGGATTATATGAGCATCATCTGTGCACACAATATCCATAAATTATCTTCTTTCACACACGCACACACACGCACACACACACACACACACACACACACACACACACACACACACACACACACACACACACACACACATTTCTGGCTTGTACTGTATATATGTATATACACAATTTCACAATTAAGATCTCACACCAACCATTCATGACAATACTTTTAACTACGACAGAGACATTTTGTCAGGACTGTATGTCATTCATTATCATTGGACCACAGTCCTTGACAAGCCACTAGCCATAGTAGAGCCTTTGTTAGCATGTGGGGAACAAGAGAGTAGTCAGTGCATATGGCATGCCATTAGATAGTGAGTGACAGTTTGCACCTGCCCCACAAAACCTCAAAACACTTTCAGGCTCTTAAAAGCTTTTGTTGAATTTATTTACCCTCTGGGTTGCTATTTGGTGGCAGACGTGTGTCTAAGGGTTCTACAAACCATGTCAAATGTCTCAGGAGCCAGGTACCTCTCTCCCTTTCTTCCTCCCGTGTCTACCTCTCTGTCCTTACTCTTCTTTGCCTATACCTCCTCCCAAACCTCGCTCATTTTTAGACCATTAAGGGAGTTGTCACTGGGATGGATTTGCCATTTTTTTTGTTTTATATAATATAGAACACTTTGTTTCAGGTGATAACCAACCTCTCCAGTGCTCACAATCAGAGTCAGGTGGTAACAGATTACATGTAACTGAATTAAAAAAACATTTTGTTACTGTGATCAGTTACAGTTAACCAGAAAAACACAGATTACAGATGATTTTGAAAGACTAGTGATTACTGGTTGGATTACTCAGAGGCATGTTTGAAAGTGGAAAACGATACTCTGATGGTGAGATTAAGGACACAAACGTCATCATACACGACTTGATTATGTTAATCATGATTGAAGATGAAGATAATAATGTTATTCAAATAACAGTCTGAAAATGGAAATACATTGCCCATTTTACCCTCCAATTCTGTACAATTCAGAGGCAAAATAATGCTAAAGTAATTAAATGTGATCAGGTTACATCATTGTGTTGGAGAAATCCAATAAATTACGTTATTAATTACAATTGTAATCAGGTAATCAGTAATATGCAATACAATTTAAAAAGAATCTGCTAACAATGCAGAGTATTTTTTTAATACACTTTGGCCATTTGCTCTTATTGAGACATTTTCTCTGTACGTTCTCCTGCACTGACTTCCTTTGTGCTCTCTTCCGCCTTCCTCCCACCATCATGTGCCAATCCTTCGCAGCCTATATTCCTCCCCCGGTGAGTGTGAGAAAGGTCAAAGGTCAATCACCCTCTCCCTCTCTACCCACACAGAAGGTCTTCTTCTCAGCCACCTCAGCCTGACCCCAGTATTAGTATGGTGGTCCGTAGTGTTCCATGGAGCGGCCTGGCAGCATCAATAAAGCACAGCGCTGAAGGTATCAGACTCAAACGGGAAAAAGGAGATGATTTATGGCCAGGGGATGAGTGTGAAGTCACAGTTTGCAGACAGAGAGACTAGACCTGCTACAGCTCCGTTGGTGTACCGTCCCCTGGCCTCGACCATCCCCTCAGTCTTCTGGCTCTGGGCCCTACAAATCTATTCTGTTGACAGGGACACTGGGGACAGAATTCAAGAATATGGGTCAGGAATTGGTTCCAGGCCATCGGGAAAATGGCAGCATTCCTCTGGATTCTTTGACATGTCTGACCTCCCTCACAGCGGAAACGGGATTGGCCTCCTTCAAAGCTACGAGAGGTCCAGCTCTCACGGTGGGAAAGAGAGTGGCACAGCCATGTCAGAATCTCCAACCACCTGAGAAAAGGTCAAAGGGCACCTACGATGCTCATTCATCCACGGAGCTGATGATGGAGCAGAGGATGAAGCTAAGGCTGAGGTTTGAGGCCAGGATTAGGGTTAGAGCTGGAACATGAGTTAGGATGGAGCTGGGCTGAACTGGGACTGGACTGGACTTGTGGTTTGAGCTCTGTGATGTGGACTGTGACAGGTGCTGTGTTGCGCTTGGCTGGGTTGGGCAAGATATAGATGTGAAGCTGGCTCTTGTAAAGGCTGTTTGAATCCTAGAACCAGAGTTCAGGGGTGGGGCTGGGCCTGGGCCCATGGCAGAATAAAACCTTGCTACCTGTTCCAGAGCTGACTAAACCCCCAGCCCATCAGAGCCGGCAGGTTTTCCTTCCCAGGCCAGGCCAGGGAGCCAAAGCAAACCTTCTCGTCTTGCTGTTCCTGGCCTTCTGGAAGGGAATGCTCGGGGGGTAGATAATGAGTGTAAGACTAGAAGGTGGTCTGGCCCGCTCAGCTGGACCAGAAGTCTGTTGGCTCTGAGCTTTGCTTGTTGGACCAGACTGTCCTGCCTGGAAGGCATTAGGCAGGCAGACACACATGCACACGCCAACGCTCACATACAGTTTCTCCGACAGCAGCGCCACAGTGAGTGGATAACGGACAGTTTGTGGTTTAGTGAAGGGCTGTGTGTACTCTGACAGGCACCTGCTCACTGTCTACTTTAAAGTGCCTTCACTTCTATTGAATCTCCAACAATTACACTTTCACTTGTTTCAATCAAATTCAGCTTGTTTCAAGGATTTCTCAAAGCGAGCAACATTATCTTGATCTTGTTAAATGAGTGCGATTATCTGCCACATTTTATTAAGATATTAAGATATTGTCACTTGCTTTAAGAGAATTTCTTGAATCAAGTTCAGTTGTATGGAATCAAGTGAAATTATATAACTCTCCTGACAAATCTTTGTTTTGTTTTTTTGTGTGTGTTTTTTGCAGTGTTCCCTTTCTATTCTACATTTCTTCCTCTGTATTGAAGAGTCCTTGGTAGCACCTGGACTGGTCTCGTAAATAAATAATAATATTATTTTGTTAGTCCTGTGAGTGTTGTCGAATATGCATATGGATTTTTGCACATCACCGCTCACTTGTTAAATGAAAGCGGGACATCAATAACAGTCATGGAAAGGGTGAGAGCATTGAGGATAAAAGTAACTATTCTATTATTTCCCATGGCCTGTTCGCACATCTCTAATGCCATTTCTCATTTTAATGACTGAAAACAGTCATTACAATAATGAAATAAAAAGGGATCAAATTGACTTACTGAACTGTTGTTATTGTTGTATATACAATATGTCTCTCAGTAATCAAATACATGTGCATGTGTATAGGAATACATCTAGAGCCTGGCATGCATGATTCGATTTCTCTCAGAGCAGTGCTTGAGGGACGATAAGAGTGGCGCTGGGGTGGTACTTGCTCTGGACGCGCCGATGAAGTAGCCAGAGGGTGACAGAAATACTTCACTCTCTTGTAAAATACTGCGTGAGAGGCAGGCGATGAATGCATGTTCGCAGTACGCATTCTCATTCACTTGTCTCAGACAGTACTTTACATTCACTCAAGCTCTAAATCTATCAGTCATATTCATATAGCCTAGTCACTGTGTGCATAGTACAAAATGCAAATGCCACCATGTGTTGTAGTGTGTGAGTAGTATCTGCAGAATGCACCCTCAGGACTGCATACATAAGTTTCCAAGTTTAAGTTGGATTGTCATTCCTGTGTAATGATTTAACCACCCCCCTTTAGAGTGATATTTATGTATCCCTGGCCAGATCTCATATAATAATTTAGGACTAGGACTATCCACAAGCTTAAAATCTAACAATGGTGACAATATCTTAGTGTTTAGGTGACTTTGGAAGGCCTGGCTTGTGTTGACTCCACACACATACTGGTAGTCATATTTTGCTCTCAGACTTAAAGAAGGAATAGTGTTTTTCACAGTATATGTTGTAAACGGTGCCTGCATTGATTAAGAGGCGGGTAGAGATAGGCACCCAAGGACAGCTTGAGCCATGAAACTAGACAAGGATGGAGTCTCTGAGAAGCTTCCTCTGTTGACGTTTAATATGGCTCCCTCTTGTGGCCAGCAGCGGTCTCTACAGGACTCTGATGCGGTTCAGTCTGACACACACACACTCATTCACCCCAGCTGATAGAAGGTCTCATTCATACCGGACTCAGACAGCCTATCATGCAGGCTTCAGCTTGGGCTAAATATAACATCACACACAGCCAGGTGGTCGTAACACACAGGGGCGACACAGAAGCAGACATACACCAAATTCCCCACAGACAAATTAGTCACAGTAGATAATAAATCAAGTTGCTAAGCTTGTAGAAGCAGATCCCCCCCCCATTTGTTTCAAGAATAATAAGATGTTAAGACTAAATGCAAGATGAAATTACTTGTTCAGATGGGTCTTTTTTTTTGCAGGGTGAACCTCCAATAATAACTTAACAAGGACTCACAGCATCATACATGTGAAGTGTTGTCATGTAGATTGAACTGGTCTAGCATAAAGTGCCATGCATGAGAGCTGCCACTAGGGGCAGACTGCTTTGAGTGAGTGAGTTAGCGAGTGAGTGAGTGAGTGAGTGAGTTGAGTGAGGTGAGTGAGTGAGTGAGTGAGTGAGTGAGTGAGTGAGTGAGTGAGTGAGTGAACCTAATACTGTATGTGCTGGTATTCTAAATAAACTGAAGACTGAAGAGTTGTATTGTAGATCATAGAGCTACACTGAGCAGATTGGTTGTTGCTGAGACGGCTAATTCAGTTGTCACACCCATTCACATTGCAGTTACCATCACTCGTATAACATTCAGCCAACTGAATGTTTCAGTTGACTGAATAGATTAAAGTCAATCATAGATGTGTGAGTCATCATGAGTCTCATGCCTGTGAGCCACCACTAGGGGCATAGTGGCTAACTCTGAGTGAGTGAGTGAATGAACGACTGAATGAATGAATGAATGTGTGAGTGACAGAGTGAGTTGGTGACCATCCATGAGGTGCTTCACTTCACATAAAAAACAACAACAAAAAGCAAAGCTGAGAAGCATCATGTCCTGTGTTCTCTGCCATTACTTAATCAGTGTTGTATTGTGAACATAGCCTACGAAAAAGACCAAAACCAACAATGCATTTCCTTTACTTACAAGTATGGTCCATCCAGCCAACACCGGATTATAGCCCATATCCAGAAGTTATAGAACTCCATTGTGATAGAAGTCCAAAAACTGTTCAAACAAGTCACAGAACCATATGGATTGTTTTGGTCAGTATAATTCATCATTGTGATGAACACGGGCATTGTACTTTTTCCTGGAACTACCTTATGAAATGACAATGATTGCTTCGAGTCTGCCTGAACTAGAGCTACTTCCGGAGCAATCACTGTCACTTCATAAAGTTGTTCCAGGAAAAATTACAATGCCCATCTTCATCGCAGTGATGAATTATACTGACCAACGGCGCGGTGACTTGTAACTTTAACAGTTTTTGGACAACAATGGCGTTCTATGACTTATTTATACGAGCTATAATCTGGTGTTGGCTGGATGGAACATACTTGTAAGTAGAAGAAATGAATTGTAGGTTTTGGTCTTTTCATAGGCTATGTTGACAATAAGAAAAAAAAAATCTAATGACATTGGCCTCACCCTTTAAGTTTAAATGGAACTCCCTCACTTCTCTGCAACATCTGGGGTAGTTCATAAGAGACGACCACATTCACATCAAAGGCCTGGCTGAGAGGCCAACACAAGCTGTTTCATGTGATTAATTATCTCTTTAGAAGGGGAAGAGAAGGAAAAGGGAAATTAAAAGGAATTACACTAACATTACATGCCAGTGTTTCATCTCAGACCACCTTGTCTGGAATAAAGGATTTCCTTATGACTTTTGGGGTGATAATGTTGTTTGCATTTCCCCATTTGATGTTAATTGGGTATTTTAATTTGTTTTTTGATAACTGGAATCGCATGTGTCTGAATTAATGGGAGCTTTCTCCAAAGGCCTGGAAATAGATTCTTTCAGGTTATGAAAGTGAGTTTTGATTCATTTTCAGCCATCTTTAGCAGTCTAAGGGCTACCTTGAAGAAGTGTTTGAGATCCATTCGTACCCAGAGTCTATTTGATATTCAATTACAAGTTTATTGTTTCTATTCATGAATTTAATCTGCATTATGAGTCACTAGAGAAAGAAAAATTTGTTTCAGCCCAAAAATGTTTGTCAGTGTGAAATTAAAGCATTAATGGGAATTCAACAAGCAAAATGAACCCTTCATATTCTACTATAGAATAAACAAAACAACTAAGATACAATATTATACTGTATGTGTAGAACATGAAGAGCAATCAATTCAAAATCCAAAAGTGCTTTATTTCATATTTTATATATATACCTTTCTTTTTTTTAAGAAATAAGAAAATGATCCTAATTATTGGCTTATTAAGTCTATTTATTAAGTATATAAACACAAATTTGTGTCCATGCCATTTGAATGGTACAATTTCACTGTTTCTGATTTAATATCAGATATGCTGCCCACTGCTTTCTCTGCACTTTGTTTTCCCACTTTCTTCTCTTTGGACATTTTTATAAGTCTACCTTTTAGCACTAAATCTGTTAGGATTATATTTTTTATTAAAGGTTAATAGCAACTTTATTTTATAATTCTGACCAAACTATATTCAATGTTCATACTGACTATACTGTAGCCAAATGAAAAAGTATTGTCACAGTTGACCCTGGGGGCTCGTGCTTGTTTTATGCAGTTCCTATCTATATCCAGCAGAGGGAGACAGAGCACCTCCTGTGGTTGAGCATGGCTCACATAATTGAAGCACTAATTACAATTTGTTTGTTTGTTTGTTTGTTTGTTTTGATAAGATACTGATTGTTGAAGAATAAGATAATAAAATACACATAAGAAGGGTAGACGGTTCACTCATGAGTCATAACTTATGTATTTGCTTTTTATTTACATGCTAACGATGCTACAATACAGCTATAGATACTACTGTATATGAAGAGTTTCATTCCAAAATGCTATCCATCCATTTTGGAATCAAACTGTAATCTGTTATTCATTACTCAACAATAAACATTATTGCGGCCTCAAAAATATTACTATTAAAGACTGGATAAGATTAAGATAGCTAATAACTTCAGAGACATTCCTTAATGAAGTATTTTCTTTCATGCACATTATAATTTTGTCAGAGAAAGTGTCAAATGTTTAAAAAGGGGGATGTCTCATTTTTGAATAGAATCCTGATTAATTATCCTCTCTTCTCCTCCCTCAGGCCAGAATCATGCCTCCCCTCCCCGTCCCCCTCCTCCTAGCGCTGTTCCAGCTTGTAGTGCTCACTCATGTCCACGGTGGGGCGTACTACGGCCACAAGCAGCATCCACAGCATCACCAACCTATACAACACCTAAGCCACATGAGCATGGGCAAAGAGGTCATCCCCCAGCAGCAGTACCTCGGCAAAGAGATGCCCTACATGCAGTACCCCCACTACAGGAAAGAGATTCCCCAGATGCCCGTGCACATGGGCAAGGAGACCCCTCGCAAAGGAGGAGGCTACAACGGTGGGCAGGACAAAGGTGAGACCATTCGCCTCATCACTTGAAACCAAACCCTCAGACACACTGTCTCTCTGTGCAATAGATTAAAGGGATAGTTCAGAATTTTGGAACCCTAGCCTTATTTCCTACTTACCGATGATGTTGTCAATCAGTAAGTCAGTAAATCAGAGTCCTTTCTCAGCACAATCCATTCCTCATACTGGATACCTGCAGCTCAGCTTAGTTAACCACAAACTAATGCAAAGTCAATGGGGCCAAGCTCCCGTCTGTAAAAGCTGACTGAAACTAACTGAAACCTATACTCCATAGAGCACACAATGTAGATTTCAGTTGGTTTCAGTCAGCTTGTACAGAGAGGAGCTTGTCCCCATTGACTTTGCATTAATTTGTGGTTAACTAAACGGATCTGCAAGTATCCAGTATGGAATGTGCTGAAAAAAGGACTCTACCAAGCAAAAACATCATTGGTAAGTAGGACATAGGGCTAAGGTTCCAAAATTCTGAACTATCCCTTTAAATACACAATCCATAATCCAAATAGTAAACAAGTAAAGAAATGGGTATGCCCTATATGCTGCCCGGCCCCTGGCCCCAGCCAGGAGATCACTGAACAGCATGATCCAGGGAAGGCATATGGGGAGGTGGCGGGGGTGTCCCCAGGTCACGGATCAGGGGTGACCAAACCCCCGTGGGGCTAGTGGCATGCTGGCGTGAGGACACTGATCGAGTGAACACCGGGACGCTGGGCTCTGAACTTTAGGAGCAAAGCAAGAGACAGCGATGGGCTGGTGGGATGCAGAGAAACTGAATGAATGACAGGTGATGCATGCAGGCTTATATCCATAATGGAGATGAGGGGGTGAGTAGAAGAACGCATCTATGCAGTTCTGATTCATTGTGCATACCAGAGGAAGAGGGGGTGACACTTCTAGAACTGGAGTTTTGAGCAACTGGCAATTGCCATGCAGTCAGAAGTAGACTACCACTAGGTGGCAGCAGGGAGAGCGGGCTAGGCGGAGCTTCTGCCGCCTATAATTAACTATGCTGCCACTGGGCAGTGTTGTGTAACAAGAGTCTTACTGTGTTCAGCTCTCCTCCGGAAATTACATTAATAAATACAGTTTGCTCAAATAGTTCTACATGGAACCTCTATGATGCTGAGGAACCCTTTTGTGAACATATCAAATGTTTCAAAGGAGATGTAGGCCTGTGAAAAGAACCTTTAGAACCATACAGAGCAGTGATACGTGGGTCAGCTCTGACATCACTCAAACCCGCCGGCATTTGCCATTCATCCACCCGCAACTGCCCAACACCTGGACGATTATAAAGATCCTAGATTGGCTTAATGAGGACCCCAGACAGGTGCCGTCACACGTGCCAGAGATAAATATGGGAAACATTAAGCTAATTTACCAAAGAAAAGTCTAAATGGTACTTTATATTACTATTAGGTTCATCTCTTCTTCCTACAACCCCCCCACAATTATTCAGAACATTATATTGCTGACCCATCACTTCACCAAAACATGAAAGCTATTTGGACCAGTTGATGTTAACAACCATCAAACTACCAGGTGCTACATAGAACCACTAATCATTCTTCAAACAGAAGTGAAGATCCATTTACAGGTTTAAGAGGTGCAAAAAAATAATGGTGTATAGATCTTGCAGATGTTCACGGAAGAACTGCAACAAAATCAAAATAATTATTTCTAAATCCCAACTGAAAGAATTAAGGCATACAATTCTTAATATCTCAGCACTGGTCCTAGGATTGCAATGGCAACACACTTGACAAAAAAAACTGAATTTCTTTTCAGGATTTTCTTTACAAAAAGGGATGCAATTGACCGTTCCCAAGTGGCATGTTATTTTCTTGACCTTCCAATCATACCGTGGCAGCCATTGCTATCCACCTAAGTTAGCTTGACCTGCATTCCATTCGGTCGGTCAGCCATGTTTTGACAAACACTGAGCCATTCTTTTCTATGGAGAGTACTTGGATTTTCTGCTGCGGACGATGTTTAAAAGTTGAGCCTGAGGAAAGGACAAAAGCGAGGGAGAGGGTATTGTTTTCATCCTTTCCCTAAACCCAAAACGAATTTGCTCAAATATCAGCATTGGATTTATGTGGAAGTCCACGGGACCAACGAATTGGACGTGCACCTCGGCGGTAAGGCTCATGGAGCCCAAACAGGAAGCACTACATGCGACACTAGACAGAGTGCGCCTGGGAGCCACGGTCATATCGTCGACAGTCATGTGTCTCCTGGGCACCACACCCGGTCGTGTGTCTGGGTCTGCTTCACATGCCACGCCTCCGGTCATGGCTCAGATGGAGCCAGAGACTGAACCTGGCACATCGAAACGGAGACCACTGATGGTTCCCCAGTCAGCGTCGGCAGACCCGACGTATTGGAGGACCATCAAGAAAGGTGTTCCCGTGGGCAGGGCATCAGCGTTTGTGTCAGTACACACGGACGCATCTCTGAGGCAACTGCCTCTCCCGAACCACAGGAGGAATCGTCCACTGTGGCATCGCCACATCAGCCTCCCGGGATTGAATGCAGTTCACCTGGTGCTGCAGGATTTTCTTCCCCTCTCTCTCTCTCACCTCCTCCCCCTCTAGTTAAAATGTGAAAATCTCTCCTGCTCTCTCTATTACCCTTCGGTCTCTCTTGTTGTTAAAATGTGAAAATCTCTCTTTATTAAAACTTGGAAACTCTCTCTTGCTCTCTCACCCAGTTTCTCTCGTTGTTAAAATGTGAAAACCTCAAGCTATTTCGCTCGCTTGGCTGTTGGAAGAGCAGTGGCATTGTCTCTCCTCCTCTTCTCTTTTTCAAACCGATTGTGATAATGATTCTTATCACATAATAATAATTCTTCAAAGCCATGATGATATACTGTTGTTTTGAAGTTGTTTCTGCCTTCTCCCCCTGGTTTTCTCTTGCACAACGTTTTCAGGATTTGTCCTTAATTTGTCAAAAACACTACAAGTACGTTGCAGATTATGTGCAGATAATTTCAAACATGCTTGAAAATGTAAAAGCAGTGGCGCCAAACTAGTGCCAAACTAGTGCTAAACTTAATGAGTGCAATGATGTGCGCAAACACTGAGTTGGCTCTGACTTGGGTCTTTTGTCTCAGATCTCAAAAATGTGTCTGGGACAGGAAAATCAGGGTTAAGATTTGTCCAGCATAAGGCTTAGACCCAGAGGCTCGAGATGTTGTTGAGTCTGTCTTTTACCTTGCATCACAAGTCCCACCATGGCATCCTCTTTGTGGTCAAAGAACTTGCGAAACTACCTCTTGGCTGGTCCAAAACCAATTCTAACAAGATGGTGTCTTCTGTAGGCATATTGGAGCATGCAAAAAGCAGATACTTCAAAGTGTGTTTCTATTATAAAATAGGATCATAAGACACATATATATGTTGCCTTCAGAAAGTTCTATAAGTATAATATAGTTTCTGCCTTCAGATTGACTCAGTACCAGGTTCTACATATTCCAACTACAGCGGCTGAGATATCAGCATAGAGAAATTAAAGCTAGAATGTGCACCTCCTATCTACACAGTACAGCCAAAGCGTTCCCATTGCTACCACGCCACTGGAAACAAATTCAGAAAACTTCACCTGGGGTACTTTCTAAAAGTTTAAAAATGCTTCCCTTCCTCTGTCCTCGATTCCTCCGTGACCTGAAAACTGAAAGATTGTCGCCATATTTAAGGCTGTTCCAAAGCCATAGGAAACACACAGAGGAAATCTCTTGTCTCCTCCAGCAGAGGATACATATGCGTGTCCTCATGCGGAAGTGTTTTTCAAGGATCTCTGACATGGGCTGTTAAACGTATAAAGCTCTTCCCACAAACAGCACTTCAAAATGGCATGTGAGTGAACAAGGATAGTCCATTCCTTCTAAACATGTTTGTTTCCTCCGCCTTTTTTCCTTGTATCTCTTCTTCGTTTCCCCATGACGTATCACTGACGAATCGAGGATGAGACATGAGGAAGAGACGTAAGCACAAATCTATGAACCTTTGGAGTGGACCCCTGCTCTTCCAGAAGACCAGAAGACAACACTGCCTCTACCTCATTTGACATTCAGTGGTGGTCGGAACAATGCATTTTACGCATTTACTGCCACTTAGTGGAAAGAGTGATGGGAATCAGTAACCACTGTACAGAATAAATCAAAGCCTCTAGGTGGTGGTGTACACATGGGAGCAGTCAATTTCCCCTACACACGTTGTAGAAGAAGATCAACTTACTCAAATGGTGTTGGGCCATGAGGAACAGGATTTTTCAGAGGTGCACATCATAGAGATGTATAGAGTGAGCACTCTCCATCTACACGAAACAGCCAAAGTGTTCCCACTGCTACCGTGCAATTACAGGCAAATTCAGAAAACTCCACCTGTTTTCTACCCAGAAGACAACACTGCTTCTTCCTCATTTGAGATTCAGTGGTGGTGGGAACACTGCATTTTCCACATGACTGCCACTTAGTGGAGAGAGTGATTGGGATCTCATTACAGAATAAATCAGAGCCTCTAGGTGGCGGTATACACATGAGACCAGTCAATCACCCCTACACATGTTGTAGAAGAAGATCATCTGACCCACATGCCATTCAAGGCTAATAAATGTTGGCTAATTCACCAGTCAGCCATCCAATGGCAGATTGGGGTATGGTGCATGCTCAGATTGCACTGGTGGAGTATTCAGGGACCAAAGTGATGGAAATGCGGCCATAATGTAACTGCACATGTGTCATACTCCAGTGATTGACACGATATGACGAGTGACATCTTTGGTGACATCTCCTCCGTTTTACCCTCCTTGACTGTCATGAGGAACTGGATTTTTTTTTAGAGGTGCACACTCTATACAGCTCTATGAATCTGCACCACAACATTAGAGCCCCCTGGAGGTTCATTTGAACTGCGTGTGTAGGCTGTGATCGGTGCAGTCGGGATATGTAGTCAGTTTGGGAGTTGTGCTTTTGATAAAGTTGTGAAATGTTCAAAACAGGGACTTAAGGAACGCAAACCTGGCTTATTAACTATTTTTGGCCAAAGCTGTCCACCAGTGCCACTAGTTTTGTAAGTAATGATTGCACGTTGTAGAGCCCTCTGGTGTAAGCCTCTCCCCTTGCCAGAGGACTCTGGTACTGAGTCACTTGAGATATAATTACCTTACTCATTTCATCTATGTTTTATATGTTGGTCTATGTTACATTATTGGTTGCCCAGCCATATATCTCAAAATTATTTGTGGTAATTGTATGTGGATTCAGACTATATAAAAATCTTCTAAGATTTGTGTACATATTTTGATGGGTTTGAATGTCTCCTTCAGCTCATAGCAGTTTTACCAGAAATGGCGAGACATGGCAGCTAGATTAAAAACGTTGTTATGATCAGTTTTGGACCAGTCGCTTTGTGCAGCACAGCATTTTCACAAATTGCCTGAGTGCAAAGAGAAAGCCATTGTGGGACTCATGATGCAAAGTAGAGTCCATGGGCAGTGGTGGAGGAAGTATACAGTTCCTTTATTTAAGTAAAAGTAGAAATACCTATATATAATAGTACTCTGGTAAAAGTAAAAGTCCTTCATTAAAAAGTCTACTAAAGTAAAAGTAGAGAAGTATTTGATATTGAATGTACTTGAGTATCAAAAGTAAAAGTACATATTCTATATGGCATTTGTGTATTCCAGTGCTCGGTAGCATTCACTCTTTGATCCATTGACCTCTAAAGGTTATGTTAAAGTGACATGTGGTCCGGTTATGCTAGCTTTGATTACATCCTCTTGAAGTTGGCAGGCTTCAAATTTGAAAAAAACATTATCGTCATCAATTTTTGCCGTTTTCTATGCAAAATCTTTTTCTTCAAAGTAATTACTAACTTATGGGTTCAGATAAATGTCGTGGAGTAAAAGTACAAAGTTCAATAAAATTAAAATACTCAAGTAAAATACCTCAAAATTGTTCTTAAGAATTACTTTCCACCACTATCCATGGGGCTTGCTTTTTAACAAGCCGAAATCAACTTGTACTTTTCCATTCACAGAGACTTCTTGAAGCTAAGGTAATGCTATGAGCTAGCTCTAGTAAGGGCCAACCATGGCATGGCTAACACAACTAGATAACAAAACAATGGCAACGTTTGTTAGCTCAAAATAATACACCAAAATACATTCAGATCCCAGATTAACTTCCCAAAATATGTCCCAGGTTTGGTAAAACAACTCAGCTCTTGGGGTAGCCCCTGATCGAGACAACTGTGTCGCTATATATATATTCTTATGGTATTTTTCATTATATTTTTATTTAGCTGATTCCATTTTCTGACTGAATGTATATCCCATTCCCCACAGGTCAGACAATCCCTAGTGGAGCTGAAGGGATTCCTCAGGGGGAGCCAGGTCCAGCTGGACCAGCTGGACCAGAGGGACCCCCTGGACCCCCAGGACCACCAGGGAATGGACAGCCGGGACCTGCAGGGAGACCAGGTCCTCCTGGTCCACCTGGATTAGTTGGGGTAGGCAAACCAGGGTTGCCAGGACTACCGGGGAAGCCAGGAGGTAATGGGGAGCCAGGACCACAAGGAGAAATGGGCCCCAGTGGCGGAGAGGGGCCAATGGGACAGCCAGGGCCTCAGGGTCCCCCTGGCCCACCTGGGCTTCCAGGGATAGGTAAACCAGGAGGACAGGGACTACCAGGCCAGCCAGGTCCCAGAGGAGAACCTGGTCACAAAGGTCTGCCAGGGCTCCCAGGGTTACCAGGACCCAAAGGAGATAAAGGGATTGGCCAGCCAGGACAGCCAGGGCACAAAGGGCTCCCCGGCCCACCAGGACCTCCTGGTCAGGGAGGGCAGCCTGGTGTGGGAAAACCTGGGCTGAATGGTATGCCAGGACCACAAGGACCACCAGGGAAGCCTGGTGCCCCTGGAGAACCTGGACCAGCTGGGCCACCTGGTGTAGGAGGTGAGCCTGGCCCTCCTGGTCTACCTGGTCAGGGAAAACCAGGACAGAACGGGTTGCCAGGACAACCAGGCATGCCAGGTGGGAAAGGTCACCCAGGACCCCCAGGTTTGCCAGGGAAGCCAGGACTACCTGGATTTGGTAAACCAGGATTCCCTGGACCAAAAGGAGATAAGGGTATGGGTGGCCTGCCTGGAGCCCCTGGACCAAAGGGAGAAAAAGGCCATGGTGGACTGCCCGGTATGCTTGGACCCCCTGGACCAAATGGCCCTCCAGGTCCCCCAGGTCCTATGGGGCCTCCTGGAGGGGTTGGTGCTCCGGGTCCAAAAGGAGACAATGGAGATGGAGGCCCCAAGGGACTTGATGGTGCTCCGGGTGAGCCTGGTCCTCCTGGGCTTCCTGGTAAGGATGGTCTGCCTGGAGTGGGTGGAGAGCCAGGGCCAAGAGGTCCACAAGGGCCCACTGGCGGTAAAGGAGCGGATGGACACAAAGGCTTACCAGGGCCCCCTGGTCCCCCAGGACAGCCTGGGCCAAAGGGGCAAGGTGGATTACCTGGTGAAGTAGGGCCCCAAGGTCCAAAAGGTATTCCAGGCCTGGATGGCGCAGCAGGACCTATTGGACCTCCCGGTCCTTCTGGACCAAAAGGAGATGGTGGCTCACCTGGTCTACCAGGCATTGCAGGTGTAGGGAATCCAGGTGTTCCTGGTCCCATCGGACCCCCAGGTAAAGAGGGCCCGTCAGGACCACCTGGAAAACCAGGTATAGCTGGCCCCCCTGGACCTCCTGGCCCACCTGGAGCACCCGCTCTGCCCCCCGACATGGCTGGAGTTCTTCCTGAGATGGGCCCTGGACTGGACGGTGTTAAGGCTGGTGGTTATGGCAAGAAGGGCAAGTATGGTGGCAATGGGGCAGAGGTAATGGGTGCCAATGGCCTAGAAATGCCAGCTTTCACAGCTCTAGTGACCACACCCTTCCCACCCGTTGGCACTCCTGTGATCTTTGACAAGCTCCTGTACAACGGCCGTCAAAACTACAATCCCCAGACAGGTATTTTTACCTGTGACATGCCCGGCATTTATTACTTCGCCTACCACGTTCACTGCAAAGGAGCCAATGTGTGGGTGGCTTTGATGAGGAACAATGAACCAGTAATGTACACATATGATGAATACAAGAAGGGCTTCCTAGATCAGGCATCAGGCAGTGCAGTATTACCTCTACAGCCTGGTGATACTGTGTATATCCAGTTGCCCTCAGATCAGGCCGCAGGACTTTATGCTGGCCAGTACGTCCACTCCTCCTTCTCTGGGTACTTGTTGTACCCAATGTAAAAACCCAAAACTGCAGAGAGAGAGAGAGGGAGAGAGAGAGGGAGAGAGAAAGAGTTGGGTTAGAATGAATGGGAGAATAAAGACGTGTAATGTAAACCATGATTATAGAATACTTTAAAATGATATGTGTTTCCAATAAAACAGTAACTATCTGTTGGCCTGGTCGACACAGGTGGGAGGACGAGTCGGATTGTCCCCAGGGAAATTTGAAGTATGAGTGTGTCTATGCTGTATATATACAGCAGCTTTTATAACCATGTATTTGGGAGTACAAGGAATTCTGTATTTACAGCTCTGAAGATATATAAGAATGTATGAAAGTTGACATTCAAAGAAGACCTTACATAGCGCATGGATTTGCATTTGGTAAAAATGAATCACGTTGTTTATAATTAGGTACAAACTTAAAAGTGGAAAATCCATGCAAGGGAGGATGAAATGCGAGGTGTGATGCAAGTAACATTGTTGTCACAGTGTCTTGTTTTCTCCCTGCCCCTATATTGTGTTCTTATCAAAACTGGCAGCTGCCCTATGTGGCAAAGAATGTAAATTAGAAAACTTTAAGTGATACTTCATCGATGAACTCATGTGCAGTCAGCCTCCAATATTAGCTGCTCTGAGAGGCATAAGCCACCACAGTTCAACTCCCCACCCCACCCATCCCTCA
>OMKL01048545.1:0-17284 GCA_900302295.1 Parasudis fraserbrunneri
TGTTGGCCAGTTGGCTCACTCCCACACATTCCTGGGCCTGGCTCTTTGCCTTCAGACAAATCCATTCATATTAAGCACAGCGGCAACATAGCCGGGGCGTCATCCACTCCGAGGTGTCACACAAGCCCGTCTGTGACAGGATATGTTGGATCAGACCCCTTTGACCTTTTCTGTGCTTTTGATTGGCCCCAGGCCAGGCAGTCTTCTTCATCCAGCAAACTTGGGCTCAATCCATGATTAATCTCTCTACGCAGCGTCAGCCCTATGCATAGACTGTACAGACAGCCGTTATGGGAAACATCCATCCCTATGCTTTAGATGCCAGGCTAGCATGGTAAAGGAGGGGCAATTCATACAGAAATGGCCATTCGGTATGATTTTAAATCCATTTTTGATACCCTATAATTGCTCAACTATGTAAATATTTGTTATTACTGGAAATATAAATGTATCATCTTCAACTGTCATCTAAATGTATATGCTCCTTAGATACATGTCAGTAGATCTCTTGAAGTTGACTCTCTATACTTGTTTAAACCACATAGCTTTTCTCATCTTGTTGTGACCTGTAGGAATGTTCACTGTCCAAAATAAAATAAAAATCAGACAAGGCATAAAAGAACCAGGTATCAAGGTGTTATAAAGTTTTGCCATTTCAAGAGGAAAGATATCAATAACTTGCCTATCATAATATAATCCATCCATCACCAGAATGAACTGAAGTGTCATTTGCAGTGTGCTACACTGACTGCTGTCTGACTGAAAGTTATTTATAAACCTAACCCTCACCTTAATCCTAACCTTAACCTCAGTGGAGACCTCACATCCCACGTTAACCTAAAATAGAGATGAAAAAAAGTATTTTGGGGATAATCGATTGTATTTACATTGTAATCGATATAGCGATTCTTTACTTTGCGACTTGGCCACTTAGAGACAAATCGACACACAACTGACTGCCTTCTTTTCATGACCCTCTAATTACACTTTGGTGTTAGTCTCTGTTTATAAACTATGCCAGATTTATGTGTCCCTTTTTGCTATCTTTTCTCTGTCTCTCCCACTCCTTCCCTCCTGCTTGCAATCACACATTTTCACTGCAGAAGAGATTGGCGTCGCTGGCATGAAACATTTATTATTGATTTGTGAACAATGAGATGTGTACAAGGCAACCTTGTATTGAAACATACTGTCAGATGACATTCACTGTTTGTGAAGTGTAGGAGGGTGCGAGGAGTGGCTTAGCTGTGAATTTGTTTGCATGTCTCCTTGCTGCCCTCTAGTGGCCAGCGATTATTGCAGCTTTAATCTCCTAGTACAACTTTTACCACGGGAATAGCTAGTGGTGACTTAGGTAACGTTAACTAGGTCGCAAACCCTGCTTGGACATAGTAAGCCTGTAGGCGGTAGACCACTCCTGTATATGGCTAGTTCCTAAGCATAACATTATACTGCCAGGGGAAACTCCATTGACAAACCGTTAGGTCCAGAGATTGACGGTGTTGTGCTGTAACCATGTTCTATTTAGTTCTCAAACTGTGTGAGATTATGAATTACCTTTGCAGAGTGTGCAGATTCTTGAAAATCAATTTGATCACTTTTTCCCCCTTTTTTTCCCCAGTGATATTTGACAACAGTAACCAAGTGTGTGAGGAGCTTGGGATTGGTCAATTACATTGAAATAAGCACAACATTTAATGGTTCATGTAGTTGAGTCAACACAGTCCTGATTTCAAAAGATCGCAAATCATACACAATCTTTCATATTTTAATGACATCTTTGGTGTAGGGTTACAGTTTTATACAGTAGCTCACCTCATCATATAGCAGTAGTGGAAAAGAGATATGACTGCTTTGTCTGCTCTGCTGTGCTGCATTCTGTTATTCTCCCACATTAGTAATTAGCAGCTGTGAGATGGTGCCCCATTCTGCGTTCCTATCCCTCCTCTCTATGTTAATATATATCAGTTGTACATCTCCCTCATTCACAGATAAAAGACTAGTCTCTTTCTTTTCCCCCCTCAGTCACTCATACACTGCTTCTTTCTTTGATCACTGTGAGCATCCAAAGCCCTCCCAAGACATTGATTATTCTGCAGCCATACCCCCTGTGGTCTGTTCACAGCAGCCTGGGATATGGGGCAAAGCTCTCCACTAGCACAGAGTCACCTGGACAATCCCACTTTGCCCTGCAACACATGCTGAGTGGCACCCCAACAAGCAGAAACCAATAATAAAGCTGAAATGTGCTATTTGTAAGATTTAATTCAATCATTTGAAATGAGGACTATGTACACTCAACCACATACAAATAATGTGGAATAAGCAAAAAAAAAAAAGAAAAAAGAAAAAAAGGAACATTTGTGAACAGCCGTGTGCTCTAAGGTCACAGTTAAAAATTTGACATTGTTGTTTTTTTACTGTACTAAAGTACAGAATCAGAGCAACAAAATAAGGTACCACTTGTGAAGATTGACCAAACACTTTGGATGGTACCTCTCACTGAACATGTGCTTTTACAAATATACATTCTGAGGCCCCACGTCCACATGTATGTGGATATTTTTGAAAACGTTGTATTTTCTCTGCGTTTTGGCCTCTCGTCCACATGAAATGGCGGAAAACAGAGTTTTAGGTCACTGAAAACGGAGCTTTTCAAAAATGCCTTCCAGGGTGGAGATTTTTAAAAACCCGTCCACACAAAAACGGCGGAAAACTGAGTTAGGTCATTTCATTTGAGCTTTTTTGTGTTGTCGTGTGGTTGGAGAGATTTTCTAAGACACCGTTGGTGTGGACAGAGGGGTGGTAAATGCATTTTTAGAAATATCTGTGTATGTGTGGACGAGGCCTGAGAATGTGTTTTCACACATTCTCAGCACAAAGTCCACTTTTAGAGAAGGAGTTGGTGCTTGAAATTGATCCATTTGGATAGTGCTTTACTCTACCAATGAGGTAATATTGCATGTGCAGTGTTGAAATAAAAAATAAACTATCCATTTATAGAGGAAAGGATAACATTGGAAAGTAGCTTCAAACTGATGGCAATGTAACTTTGGCATTAATCAATGAACACTCAGTATGAAGAAATGATGTTTTTGATAGCTTTTCTCATCTTGTTGTGACCTGTAGGAATACAAACAATTTTACTATGGTGCCAAGAATGTTCAAACATTGCCACATACAAACAGTCTAGTTATTTGAACACCCATGCAATAACTAGTCTCCTCTCTCCACACTACATTAGCGCTGTGCCTTCCCCATGTTGTCTGCACTCCTCCTAAAGGCTCAGACAGTCTAGAAATACAGGGCGCATACACTATACGGACGGACAGTCCACAGTCCTTTGCCTTTCTATAGTCCAGGTGTACGAGCTCTTTGATCCACCAGTCTCCTTTGATCAGCGCGCATGCCAAGCCATATTGTGTGCGAACACTAGGTATGCGCGGACAGAAAGATTGAGTGGTACACGGACATGCCTATGCAGATGTATGCTGATGTCCGCTATTAAATAATTTTAGTCTACGCGGACCCCAGGGAGTCCAGTGTATGTATGATATGTCTGGACTATTTTTGAGCCTTAAAGCATGCTCAGGCAGGAACAGACAGACAAAGGACATGTGACCTACCATGCGATGAGAAACAAACCCTGATATCCGCCATCTATCTAGAAAGTCCTGATATCTGATAATTGGGATAGATTTGTGGAAAGCTGTGTTGCCTGTCACAAGCCTGGGGAGATTAACAGTGGGCGAGCAATTAAGTCACGGTGCCACACAGTAGCCTATGGCCAAAACCAGACTCCACAGAGATGAGCACGGCCTCTGCGCGTGAAATCGGGTTAGCAAAGAGGTTCAGCGCGGCGACTGTGTAATACAGAGAGTGCAGTGCAGTGCATAGAGAAGACCATCAACATTGAATTTGATTAGAATACAGATGGTAAAAGAAACATGTGATGAACACATGCAGGCATATAAATGAACAAAGCCTGTTCCCTGTATACTCTTTTGCCATATATTGGTCCTAGCATCAAACAGGAACATGCAACAAACTGCAGTCCAGATGACTGGTGCAGGGATGTGCACAGACATTTTGGGGGGCAGGGGCTCAAGCAAAAAAAAGAAGGCCACTCTCCCCACTGACATGCACAATTCCCACCCCAACGTTGCCACACCACCGCCATCCATAATCACACACTATGTTCATAACATGGGACCTGTTTAAATTCTACTGACACACATTATTCCATGAAGAAACCACAGATTTGACAGGTTTTCATAAAAGTAATGCAATCAGTCAGTGTTCGGTTGTTTAGACCAATTCAGTCACATTAGATCAGTGGCTTCTTTGAGAAAGACAGTTTGGAAGGATGCAATTTAATGGCATTCAAACAGATCATACCTTTCCAGTACGTACACTTCAATGTATGTACACAAGTGTGCCATGGCTTATGCTCTACAGATTGTATCACCCTGTCTACTACAGCAATTCACACAGACGTCACATAGGAGATAGGGGACCTTATGGGGAGATAGCAGGTCAACAGTAGATGCCACATAGAAGTGGTATGCATCATCTGAAAGCTGGGAACCTGAAGATTAATTTGAGATGCAGCTCAATACTGTGTGTCAAGTTATTCTAGTCATACATCTGTAAAAAACATTCTGTTTTGGTTAGGCACCCATTACAATCGGAAGTTTCGAATGAATAAGGGCTTTAAAACATTATGATTGAAGCGTATGATGGCCATACTCTTGCTCTCTTGTTGTAGCAATGCTTCCCCTCCAAAATACCACATTAAGACACCAAGACCTTGAGGAACAACATAGAAAATGCATACTGTGATTTGGTATGAAAAACTTTTGGCATTTGGAGATTTCAAAGAATTGCTTGGATGGCTAGCACTTCTGTTCAGGAAAATTGCTCAGAAACCCCCCTTATGGTCAATAAACCTAGGAAAGCCTATGCTACTATGGAGACTAACATCATCACACATGAATGCAGTTGGGCTCAATGGATCAACAGGATGATTTCCAGCCATATCCAATTCAAATACACAATTTTTAGAATAGGCTAAAATAACACATTTGTACTGCATGCAAAGAACTGCATGGTTATTGTCCAAAACTGCATGGGATTAACATAAAGTGGGCATGTATGTAAAGGAGAGACTCGTGGCTACCCATAGAACCCATTTTCATTCACATATTCTGAGGTGAGAGGTCAAGGGATCCCTTTGGAAATTGCCATGGCAGTTTTTCCCATGCAAAAATGTAGTCTAACTTTGGAGCTGTAGTATTTAGCTCCCTTTGTGCTACAGTCTCTGAAAGACAGTCCAGCTGACGGGAAAAAGGGGGCAATTTTTGTCAAGCCCTTGGGCCCTATCTGTGCATGTGCCTGGACTGGTGCGGAGCACAGCGGGAGAGAGGATTAAAAGAGGGGCAGAAGACTGAAATGAGGGAAATTGTGTTTTTTGCCTGCCTACATCTGAAAGCCGTCGCAGCAGTGGAATTTGTGTTCTCTGTTTGAATTGACAACCTGTTGAGTTCAAGAGAGTTTAGTGGGCTGTTAATTTTAAGTCATCATTTGCATGGTGGAGCCCTGAGAGTGATGTGATTTATTGCCAGGGCAGCTGCCTTGTTCCTTCAAACAGTGAACATTGGAAATACTTCACCTATAATCACAACCCTGCTTAGCTTACACAATGTTGTTGTGAGAGATTAGCTGAAAAAAATATCGTTTTCATGCATAGATCACTTTGATCAACTTCTAAGTAGTAGTTTCACGCATAGAACAAGGTTTCACGTGAGCATTTCCTGGTTGATAGGATGAAGGTGGCCTAGTAATAGGCAATAAAGTGAACATTAAATACTTAACCTGCAGACATAAGACTGTTCTGAAAGCACAATATTGTAACTAAGAGAGATTCACAGAGGAAAAATGTTTTTAATGCATAGGTATATCAATGACAATAGGTTCACCATGGCATGTTGTAAACAGATGCCAGAGAGCTGTGTAGTATCGCCCTCTTGCGTTCAAAAGGTGTAACTTTATACTGACTATAATATTTCAATGGACAATGATAGAAATTAATTCAAATAAAATACTTGTCGTTGACCGATCTGAAAAATATTCGAGGATTCATGTCCTTGGCTTGCTGGCAGCCTATGTGCGATGTTTCATCCAAATTGGCACTGTAGTTTGTGAATTTAGCTGCAGACAGCACACGTGCGACCAAACACATAATCTCCTTCAGGCATACTGTGGTAGAGAATTTCAGTTTCTCCACCTCATATACGTATATATCTATATATATATGTAGAGCTATTACATTAATTAGATGTGCTGTCACTATCCTATATTTTCTCAGGTAGTACTGATGTTAAGCATTAAATCAAGTTATAGGGGCCTTTATTAGAATGCAGCAAAGGGCAAACCTAACTATAAACAAGGAATGTGAGTGTTTTCCTCACAGTCATAATAGTTGTACTGTGCTGTCAGCCCTATCTCAATGTTAGACCAGAAACAAAGCTATACCAAGTCATGATAAGCCTGTGAAGCCTGGGAACTAGAGTCACTTTGTTCTATATTGGATTGTGTTGTTTAGAAACTCAATAAGTGATATTAGAGTGCCCTATAGGAGAAATTGGGAATTGGCAGGCGTGACTTCCTGTTTTTTTACTTCTATTTTGGGTAATGTGATGCTCGTGGATGGAAGGCAGAGTCATATTGTCCAATCAGGAAGCGAGAGGGGTAGGAAGTAAATACAGTTTATAAGATGTGTTTGAAACAGCACAAGGCTTGCTTCTTTTTGTAACTGCCATGATTTGCTCTTGAGACCAAATAACTGTCCATCATGATTTGATTAAATAAATACCCGTAAAATGTATATTTCCATGTTGAACTGAGTTTGTGCATGGAGCATTGTTCTTAATCGAACCGATTCAAAAACCTGAATTTAATTTTCCACAACAGTGCCACCCGGTGGAGATAATGAGAGCATACGTCCATGTAGTGAAGCAAAACAAAAATACAATCTACAAACCCCACTCTCCACACTGCAGCGTAGAACTTGATCTTTAAAGATTTTTCTCGTATTTTCAAATCACATTCAGGTTCAACTAAAAGGTGAATGATAGATAAGCACTTAAGGAACATGAGTCTGACATTAACTATGTTTTGGCCATAAACTGATTCCCCGCAGAGATTTTTCACCTCTACTGCAAAGTACGCAGCTGCGAAATGAGCCAGGTTGGCTCGTGGCAGGTCACACTTAGACTCACCCATTAAATGACATGCTTTAGAGCGGCTGGCCTGTCAAACAATAACAAGGAAACAGCGATAAGACCGTCATCACTGTGGGAGGTGGTAGCGGGCTCAGTTTAAGATCTACAGTAGAACAAAAATAGAGGTATCATTGGAAACTAGAAATCTTGAGGAATTCGTAGGTACCAGCCATTTTATGCTAGCTTATCGACAAAAGGACAATTTTGCACTAAAAAGCATGTAATCTAATGGGTGAGTCTAAATGGTCCTCTTTTTTTTTTTGCTTATTCCAATTCAGTTATTTGTTATGTGGTACATGTACATGGTCCTCGTTTCAGCCTCAGCTTTTAATAGTAATACTGAAGCTACAGACTTTTTACACAACCCCCAGGAAAACAATGGCCATAATTAGATAGATGGATGGCATGAGCTGAATAGCCAGTGACAGCAGTATGCAGGCACATTTCCTCTCCCATATGTGGACTCTGTGCCTTGTAATTCAACATGAACCCTTAGCATGCCAGCATGCATTTTGGCCATGGGAGAAATAACTGTCTTATAGAGAGCCAGAGGGGGCTGCTATGATAACTGACATGCATGCAGTTTGCACACAGGATTTTACATGGGAGAACAAAAATTATGTCTTGCACATCATCCAGGGTCATTGATTGAACATACGTGGACTGTGAAATAGTTTGGTGATATCAAAGCACATTTATTTGACTTAGTATGTAGTTTATTTAGAAGCTTTATATTTTGATGGGTTTTTGCTGTCAATATTTCCCATCAGATACTTTTGCGGGCCACTGTAAATGCTATGTCAAGCAATGAATAAGTAACAAAATGGATCTATAGTATGCCATAGACAAGCCAAAATACAGCCTAGAATAAAAATAAATAAAGCAATAAAAAAATTATATTTTAAATGTTGACAGTGATGCAATTTTCCCCCAGGAATGATAATGTTTCTCTTATCTTAGAATTCAGTTTTATTGAACTTATTTTGAGGTCAGCCTATTACAACTTGGAATCTTTTTCACTATAGGTTACTGTATTCAGTATTCACTTTTTTCCCTTTGCCGCCATCTTTATTTTCTTAGATTGCTTTGAACACATTTCAATGAGCAGATGACTAAATCACTTTTAATGTATTTCAAAACACAATCTCAGTCAGGTTTGTCATTCCGATATTTAGATTTTATTTGTTATCTTAATTTGATTCTGTAATTGTTACTATTTTGGTTCTTGAGGTGGTGTATTTATAGCAATGTTTTAACATTAAAGTGAATGGGCACTGCTGCATCAGCACCAACCTCCCAGGCACCACAGCTGACCAAATATGGCGGCCAAATGACTGAGGCGAAGTCTGTGCACTCTATTCATTTGTGCAGGCTAATTTGTCCAAGATGCAGTCGCAGGAGCGTTACAGCTTTATAATATCTTAATGAGGAGATTCTAGAATCTAGATTGTAGTTAATAACCACTGGGTGAGAATGTCATCGACAACAAATTATATAATATGAATCATCAAAATGGCTATTCTTTTCTCATTAACCTGTCGAGATATTAGTTTGTGATTATTATCTAACCAGGAAAGGAAGGAATCTCTGTCTGACTTTCTTTCGCATATCTCGAGAACCGTTCATCCGATCGACTTCACACTTGGTGGGTGTATTGCTGAGGACCCAAGTAAGCGCAGTTTTGAATGTGAAGTTGATTGGATGTGGGGTTCTGGAGAACGCTACAAGCAGCAATACTGGGGGCCAAGAAATCGGGGCACACATACAATTGATGCAGACAGACACGCACTCTCACACACACACACACACACACACAACCACACACACACACACACGCGCGCGCTCGCACACACACACACACACACACACACACACACACACACACACACACATTAGCCCTGCCCCTACATGTAAGCCCTGCCCCTTTGTCTTATCTCATAAACCATTTGTCATACAGACTCACGGGTAGCATCATTGGACTCAGCAGGGACATCCACTTTCATTGTTCTATGTTTGCCCTGCCCCCTACGCTTAAGCCCCACCCCCTTTCATAGAAATTATCTTAAAGGGACAGGCACACATACAACTGACGCACACAGACAGACACGCATGCGTTCTCTTACACACACACCCCCGCCCCCTTTTCATATCTCATGAATCGTTTGTCGTAGAAACTCACGGGTGGCACTGTCATTGGTCTATGTTTACCACACCTCCTACACTTAAGCCCCACTCCCTTGAGGAGTTTCTTTCTGTATGTCTATCCTTCGATTTTCTCAAGAACTGTTCATCCGATCAACTTCACAGTTGGCGGTTGTATTGCTGAGGACCCAAGAAAGTGCAGTGTCGACTGTAAAGTTGATAGGATGAACGGTTCTTGAGAATGCTGCAAGGCAAACACCAGTATCAGGGGCCAAGCAATTGGCCTGTTCTGAAAAGGCAATGCTCTAATGTTCTTTAAAGGCTCAATCAGTGATCCAAATGTAAACAAATGAGCCTCACCATGAAAAATTTGAAATGGCAATGGAGACATGTTTTCATTGTCTAGTTGATTGACTGAGCTCTTGATACATGGACTAACACTAGACAAGTAAATGTGAGTTTTTAAGCATTCACTGTATTTTGTAGCTGTAAGGTTTGTTTACATTGGTAAGGTTTGTAAAATTGGAGTAAAATATATCTGTATTATGCTTTATGATGAGTTAGGAATATAAGTTCCAAAAAACATATTTTCTATCTACAGATCAAACTCTCTGCTTTTTTTTTCTCGCTTTATTTGATTTGAGATGAACTGGAAAGATGAAGGACAGATGGCATGCAACAAAGGCTGAGAGCCAGACTCAAACCCACAACACTGCAAATACATGGATTACACAGTGTAATAATAGGATGAGCTCAAAACAAGTCACTGCCACTTCATCATCCAATGAAGATAATTTTTTATAAGTGCCTGAAACCTCTGTGATTTAATGTGTTATATCGTTTTTGCTCCTTTTTGCTTTGTTTTTGTGGTAAAAATGATGATTGTGGTAATTATTTGTGTTATTTGTGTGTTTTATGTTTAAAGTGTCTCAAAACTCATTGATGAGTGGTCTACAAGTTTGTCTCTTTTCTGATCTATTGTCATTGTTGATTGTATTTGTTGAGTGTTATTTGTAACTTTGTAGAGTGACACTTTAACAAACTTTCTTTTCTGGTATGCACCCAATCCTGCTAAGCCACCATGATGCCCTGAGGCATTTGTTTTAAAAGGGACAAATATCGACTTACAACCCCCACACCTCTGAAAATGCTGTTTTCTTTAATTACAAGAGTGGGTGATCAGAGATTAATTAACTACGAACAGCTGATTTGCATGCACAGTAGATAGTGGTGGGTTCTATAAACACAGAAGTGAGACTGTATCATGGGAACTCTGCACAGTACATTAAAGATTTTGGCATTTTGGCAAAGGAATGGACATGCACAGTGTATACAGTTTTACCACCAACCCCATTGTTCTGGCTTTACAAGTTAATTATACACTGGTATATAGTAATGAACATGTTGCATGTTTTGGAAAACACATGGTCCACATATCTGCTTCATTATTATAGCATGGGAGGCACCAAATTATGTTTGGAGGGAAACCGTAAATTCTTAAACAGCCTCAACCTTGGGTTATGACTATAATGATGTTTATAACTATTAAATAATTCAACCTGTTTTAATAGAATGACTATGTTCCCACCACAATAATAGCCCTAATCACACCCCAAACAATTACCATTCTATATGTTTGGATCGCTCACAGAGCAATCTTTAACGATTAAGTGTTTCCAACAAATCAAGATAGATTTCTATTCTTTGGAATAAACAGGTGCCCCACTATTGTGCAGAACAATATTGTGATAATTTGTGATATTGAGAAACGACACATCTTCATAGTTACTATTATCATTTATAGTGCTAGGTATTATGGTAGCGTAAAGGCCCTACAATACCACACCTACTGTAGCATGATAACTACAAAGATCAAAATCTAAATGTTTCCAAGTATATAGAATGTCTGTGTTCCCACCACAATATTATAATATCTATGAACACATCCAAAACCACTTTAATCTTTTTATATAGTCATAATTATCTTTATACAGTAGGTTGTAGTCTTGAGTGTGACAGTAGCTTAATGGTAGATAAAGATTCAGATTTCTTGTAGATTCCTAACTAATTAAGCATAGAAGTGTCTAGATAAGAGAGGGTGCTGCTCGAAAACCTCATGAGAAATCTTCTGCAAAAGTTTTATCCTCCGTCTTTTGAGTGTGATGAACGGCTTAATTGGGGATAATCTTATTCAAATCTTCAGGGTTTTTTCCACGCTAAGACAGGTTGTGCTACCCACAGCTGGATAGTGCATGGCACAGAGCCCAAAGGTTTAAAATGTTTTACCATGCAGTCCCCGCTAAGCCATTCCTTTGTTATAGCCAGGTGGGTAAACATTCTAGACTCAGCAGAAATACCGCACAGCACCCGCATAAGCTGTGAGATGAACTGAGATTTTGAATATTGAATGTATAGCCGCTCCACTTTTAATGGGTGAGCAATGTTGTCAAGAATCTTTCACCATGAGCCAAATGTGTCACTTCCTGCAAGACATCAAAAGAGTGTTTTCGACTTAGTAAAAAGTGAAAAAAGTTTAAAATAAATAAATAAATAAATAAAAACACCAGAGCTTGGTAGAATTGCATTTCTGGAGAGGAGAATGCCTTACTTGTGCATTTTTTTAGTCCGGACCCTTTCTTCAAAGCATGACGGCTGAGTTTGCAGTTGAAGTTGTTCTCCCAGAACTCAGCAAACCAGATATTCCTCCTGTTGTTTTCCAGAGTACGGCTGATGAAATAACGATCAAACCCTAGACAGACCAATGGGTTCATTGTCATTGAAACACAAACAGTGGCAGTGCAAACACAGGTATTGGTATGTGACAGAAATCCTGACATGTTCTGTAATTGATTGTATATGGGCGTCACCTCAAATGTAATGTTTGTCACATTTAAATGTGCGTTTTAACATTCAGATATGACCTTTTCTCCAAAAAACAGGTAAAGCCTTGTCTTTTTTTATTTTGCAAAGAACACCATTACAGTATATCTTAGTGAATCATACTCCCCCACACCCTACCAGATCGGTACAGAAAACCAGTCTCTAATGAGATGGTGAATGGAAAATGCCCCTCTGCCTGTGTACCTCTGATAGACTGCCTCTTTGGCAGGATGGTGACTGCTCCCTCTGCCATCTCCTCCTGGTGGAGAACTGGAGAGATCTTGGAGCCCCAGCTGTCAGATCCAACCCATATGAAATGACCCGTCTGGTTGGCCTTCTTGGCTGCATGCAGTAGCCGCCTATAATGGTGGGGAAAGACAGATGTTACTGTGGTAGACATCAGGTCTGCCATTACAGGGTTCCCACGCGTCCTGGAAAACCTTGAAAAACCTGGAAATATAAACACTACTTTTCCAGTCATGAAAAAAGCAGTTGGAAAATGAATGAAATGACAATTCAAAACATTGGTGACAGTCCTGGAAAATGAAAAGGTCTTTTTCTCAAACATTGCTAGAAATGAGATTTTTTTTCTTTTCTTTTTTTTTTTTTTTTTACTGGAGAAGCATCACCCCAGACTGTCTGGTCCTAAAATTGCATTTCCAAATTGATCCACTATCCTATTTGAATGTAATATAAGTAGCATAACTGTATTAATGCTACTCCCACGTTATCCATTCACAAATGGATTGATAACACCTTGGAAAGTGATTTCCTTAAGAAAAAGAATGAGAACCCTATGTGAGCTTTACCTCTAAATATATTTAGTATCTTATAACAACACTCTGCCTGAGTTGGCCTGAAACCAATCTGTGTGCATGGCTGTGTCTGAGCTGTCCAGTGCAATTATGTATTTCTCATGCTGAAAGGAGTGTTATCAGCAATGTCACTACATTGTCTTACCTTATATCGTCCTCACTGGCAAAGAGTATGACCACCCTGGCATTCGGGTTTTCTCTGAGTCGCCGGATAACCTTGTCAAACTCTGTTTGTTTGGGCTCCCGTGGAATCTTGACCGACTGTGAGATGCACACACCTCCTAAAGAGACAGGGAAACTTACAATTACACAGGTGCAGGTTATTAGGAGATAAAAGCAAACCGTGGCAGTGGCAGGAGAAGCTTAGAGACACAAACACACTGCCACAGAGGAGAATAGAGATGTGGTAACTCAGGTTATTGATTTGCTCAGTACTGCAGCGCCAACCCACTCTTAAAAACAAAAATAGAGTATATATTGGACTGTTTAGGAATACATTTGACACTTTGGACACAAACACTGGTGTTAAAGCCCCAATCGGTGATTTTGTTTACCATATCAGTGTGGGGTATATTCACATACAGTTTCCGTAGATGGAGAATATGTTATTTGGGACTTTCTTAACCCATTGTAAATCAGAATGTAGATCTGTTTTACAAACAGTGCAAAGATAAACAAACATTTTACAACCACATAATACTGCGAATACAATTAAAAATGTAAAATGTTCTTGTCTAGTGTTAGTCTTTGTGTCAAGAGCACAGTCAATCAACTAGAGAGTGAAAACATGTAGCCACTCTTATTTCTGACGGTGGGGCTACCCACTTGTTTACGTTTGGATCACTGACTGTGCCTTTAAATGTAAATATTAAATGTTGTGTCAAATGTTCTCTTACATGTATTATACAGTATTCTGATTTAACACTGTAGCAGTGATAGAAAAACTTATCAGCAGCAGGTGTGTTAAAGGGGCAGTTCACGCAAAATAAAAAAAAACAACAACATATTTTCCCCTTACCAGAGTAATATCTATCCATCCAGATTGTTTCGGTGTGATTTGCTTAGTTTTGGAGATATCTGCTGTAGAGATATCTGCCATCACTCCAATACAATGGAGCTGAATGGCACTCGGATTGTAAATCGAAAAATACATTAGAAAAACTCAAAAAAGCAATGTCCATTTCAAGAAATCATAACCCGGTTACTCAAGATATTTCATAGACCTTGTTGTGAGGTGTTAAAACTCAGTAGGAACTATTTTCTACTGAACTACACCCCCATAATAATGAATGGATTACTTTTGAGTTTTTCAGAGGTTCACTGCCAGCACTTCCAATCTTAGAGAGATTCTGTATTCTTTGCCACATCTTCTTCGTGAAGATTGACTGCATGCCTGTACATGCATCATTTGTTTTCAGTCATCTGAATCTACTGGTGTCCAGAGGTGGAAAGTAACTATTACTAGTACTATTACTGAAGTACTGCACTCACTGTAACTACAGTTTTGAGGTATTTTAACTTGAGTATTTTCATTTTAGGGGACTTTATACTTTTACTCCACTACTGACATTTCAAAGTGAATATCCTACTTTACACTCCACTACACTTGAAACCCTGCAGTTACTAGTTACTTTGAAGAAAAATGTTTTAAAAGAGCAGGCCTGCTAATTTCAAGAGGAAGTAATCAGAGCAAAATAGTACCAACAACCACTTTGACATAACCTTTACACGAGTATTGAACACCTCCAAGAATTACCATTCAGGAACACTGAATAGAGGGCTATAACTTTTGCCAGTGTTACCATTTTATAAGGGTATTTTTACTTTAACTCAAGTAAAGGACTGGTGGTGTGTCTGGTCTTCATGTAACTGGGGCAGCAGGGAAAACAAGGACATCACTTGAGTCCTGTTCATCTTGAGGATGCTCTTACCCATCAGGAACACCTTTCATCAAGACACTTGAGCCATGGGGAGGAATAATTCATCAAAGGAAATACAAAATGAGTCAAAGGGGAAGCTGAGATCTGCACGGGGCGAGAATCAATGGAAATTCATTGCAAAAAGTCAAATAAATAAATGGTACATAAAGCAGGAAAGGCTGTATTGTTCATGTCAATCAAATGTCTTGACATTCAATTGTAATTTATTAAGTCTATGATATCCTCTCTAATAAGACAGGGTAGGGCGATCCAGAGTTCTATTTCATTCTTGGAGCAAGAGTGACATCGTTGAGCTCTATTCTGTAGATAAATTCATTCTTTCCTCCCAATCCCGTCTTTAAAATTGTACCCGTGTGTATTCTTTTGGTCTTTTTGCACTGTGACTGAGTATTGCCTGTTTGCCTTATTGCCTTATTATCGATACAATCGTTGGAGTCGACTAAACTCATTTCACTGCTGTGTACATGTACTATGTGAGTGACGAATAAACTTGAACTCAGTGCAGGAAGTACCGTACCTGTAAGCTTGTTTCTGTCCATGCAACAGTAGGGCATTATAATGAGCAATGCAGAAACCATGCCAAGTACACATTGCTGGTGTAAATTCCCAAAAAGGAAGCTGTAAAAGATTGCCTTCCAGACACTAAATTGCTCTCCTCCCCGAAAAGCCTGATGAATTTCACATGTGAAAATGTGTTTTGCACGTTTTATCCAATGTGTTTTTGCAACACTTCACATTTGAGTTAAATTATGCCATGGTGTTACATGACTATGTGTAATTCTGTGTAATGTTCATGGTGTCTCCTGTGACACTTTGCTTTAACAGATTATCACATGATCGCATGTCATAATACAGTATGTGAAAGCAAAGTTTCATATGTGTGATTCCATGCAAATTATACGTGATTTATTTAGTCCCATTTCAGGTCGTTTTTGATTGGAACAGCTAAGATATCAAGTATCCAGATCAGTTATTAGGATTGGCAAAATGAAAAGCTTGCTATAGTCAATTTGGGTGACAGAAAAAAACAAAACATGCACTTTGAATTGAGCTTCATCCTGTGGTCCTCTCTACCCACGTACCCTGGCCAATGAGGTTCAGCTGGGGGGTGCAAGAAATATGTAAGATCTGTGTGAACTAGTAAGTGATGAGAATGCTTTCTTTCTTTTTTTGCAAGAAAGGCAATTAGGACAAGTATGGTTCCCTTTGCATCTCCCCTCGTGGTGTGCTCTCAGACTGAGACATTCCTTTGGTGTCTCACTTCTAATGATGACCCATCATAATGACGATTGTGCCGATCCCTGAGACTAGCACAGGTCTCATTCCAAGACTATGTTACACAGCTGTTGTGGGGTTTCACACAATCATATGTTTAGTTGTCTTTTAATAACCACTGTGGATTCTGAGGACTTTGCACCACAGACTGTGTTACGGTGGATCAATAGCATTTACCACTGCAATGCAGGGGGGACAAGTTAAGGACCATTGTCTCTGATTAACAATTCAGCTGCAAACTGTTGACATAGCTTAGAGAGCTGGGCAGCTAATCCAGTAGTGCCAAGTCTTTGTCTTCTCTCTTTCAAGCCCTACTGGTACCTTTGACTTATAATAGGGCTTCTTTGATGCTGGATCTTGTTATGATAGGATTTGGAGAGATCATAGGATTTTCCCTGCCTCGAAGACCCCTTGTCTCAAGTGGATCAGGTGTTTTCTCCATGGAGTGATTTATGGTTTCAAAAGATCTTTCACTTTCTGCTACAAAAGGGTATTTTACAGAACATACTGTAGCGGTATGTCTTAGCAATGTTATTTGGGGTCGGTGCTCACCTCCAGCCATGTGTGGTGACCCACTTGTCAAACTCACTTAGTGCAGGTAATAGCTTAAGTCATATTGACTTTGTTCTTAACTTGTTTGCAGTGGACAAGTTAGAGGTCTCTAAAAAGACACAGTTGTGGTCACTGGAACCGAGAGTGGGGGAAATCTCGGGTCTGTTGAGGGTTCTTTACTGCCAGTGACAATGACGGCAAAGAGGGCATTACCTCTATCCTGTACCATGTGGCAAAAGATGGTTGTCTAGCCATGAGCACTGAGGCGACTGAAATTTCCCATTATGTCAGGCTAATTTCCGGAGTAAAGGTAAGTCATTTCATTTGGATATAGTGATTGGTGGTGTGTGTGTGTGTGTGTGTCTGTGTGTGTGTGTGTGTGTGTGGGGGGGGGGGG